>PVIH01008460.1:0-90825 GCA_004025045.1 Sigmodon hispidus
CTGGCTCCCGTGTTCCCATGTGTGTGAGGTCCACTGGCTCCCGTGTTCCCATGTGTGTGGGGTCCACTGGCTCCCGTGTTCCCATGTGTGTGGGGTCCACTGGCTCCCGTGTTCCCATGTGTGTGGGGTCCACTGGCTCCCGTGTTCTCTTGTGTGTGAGGTCCACTGGCTCCCATGTTCCCATGTGTGGGGTCCAGGTGGCAATCTGAGGGTGTTAGAAAGCACTTTTGACTACTGCACCATTTTCTGGATTTCTGTTCTCGAGGATACATTCTTCCCTTATAAACACATAGCAATAATATAAATTATAGTCAAGTGGGGAGACTCTCAAATGGCCAAACTCAGTTTGGTCTGTGGGAAAAGTCACTGTGTCACTGGCATACCCCCTTCCATGCTGTAGCTTGACTATTATGTCTCCCAACATCCTGGGTGTTAAAGGTTTGGCCCTAGAATGATGATTTTGAGAGAATGAGACATCTAAGGGGTGGGGTCTTGAGTGAGGACTTTAGGTCACTGGGGCATGCCCCGTGTGACATAGGGAGACCCTGATGACTCATTACTCTGTCAGTTCACCACACACTTCTGCTGTATGCTGCCTCCTCACAGACCTTAAGAAAGAAGAGAAACCTTTTCTCTTTATAAGTCAGTTATCTCAGGTGTTTTACTCTAGTGACAGAAGCTGATTAGCTCACCCTTCCGCTTCATCTCTGCTTCTGAATAAACTCTAGCTCCTCATCCAAGACCATTCATCCCACCCATCCCAGAACTAAAAGCAGTTATACAAGAAAGGTCCAAGTGATCATTTATTTCAAACAAGGTACATGAGCTTAAACAGAGCCAAGAAATCAGGGTTCGGCACCCTGAGACTTCCACCCTGCCTCTCATTTATTTGAGCTCATCCCAAGAAGAAACTGAAATGCTTCCAGGTCACAGTGTAGAGAAGAGCAGCTGGGACATACTGGCAGGGAGGGCAGACAGGGCCTGGAGACAGGGAGTAGGCAGGAGATAGACAAGGGGGCTCAGTTAAGGGGGGAAACAATGCTGCTGTTTGAAGAAAAGCATAAAATCTTACCATACATTAAAATGTCTCTATCGAGATCTACTGTGATGACGCCGACAGACTCAGATCACAATGGAAAAGTGGACAATAGAAATGAATGCAAAAGTGAAAACAGCTGATCTGAGCAGGGATGTCCAGACCGCAGAGGCTCCAGGTGGGTAAAGAAAACAAGTTGTAAACTTGGAGGATCCTTGGTCCACATCAAATGGACCTGCCATGTGGGCAAAAGAAGAAAGTACCTCCAGCAGAGGGGGATGGGGATGATGATGTCGGTAATGATGATAAAGATGAGGAAGACGAGGAGGAGGGTCAAGAACAAAATGATAATAGTGATGAGAAGATGAGGAGGGTGTAAGTGATGACAAATGGCTCTTGTCTGCCAGTCATCACTGAGTGACACAGGGATCTTATGAAGCCTTGTAATGACTCTGAAAGGTCAACCTTCTCCTTCCTGTTTGGCAGTGAGAAAACTGACCCTTGACAACCACGTGACTCGAGGAGGTCTTCCAGTCTTGCTGCAGTTACCAGTTGGATGAAAGCCCCAGCTTCCTTTGCCTCAGTTCTTCCAGCTCTGGTGTCAACTGATCTCTAGCCATGTCATAAAATACTTTGCTTCTTGAGTGATCCTGCTTTCTTCTACAATAGACTAAGCAGGGGCTTCAGGGAGCCATCTCTGCAGGTAGGCAGCCTTTGACTGACAGACTGACTGGCCTGTTTTATAGAACAGGAAGGAAACTCAGAAAGATTGGCGAGGACTGAGGATCTTCTGCAGGATAAGTCTTCTCTGGGATCCCTCTGGGAGGAAGAAATAATCCAAGATGCACCTGAGTGCCATCAGGTATGGGAATGTGGGGTATGGCAAGAGCTGGTGATTGCTGAAATCCAAAGGTCTGGGTGGCCTTCCATGGATCAAGGAGAAGCATGACTGCCACATAGAGCTCCTGGGCTTGGTCTGTATGCTGCACCTTCCAAGAAGACCAGAAAGTCTGTGGATAACTTTCTGAGAGTCCCATAGGAGGGGCAAACACGCCAGCTATTTATGTTGTGGAAAGTACAATCTAACAAGCTAAGATGGGCCAAACTGCAAAGTTCTCAGGGTTTAAATTGCTTCAGGGTGGGGGTGGGGGGACATGAGGACTGATACTTCAAGTGTTGAGATATTTTACATCTATAAACACTTTTATCAATGACTGAGAGTTTGAATATGTGCAATACAACTGGATTCTCACAATGTTGCGACTGAAGACAGGATAGAGAGCTGTTAACCCCTTCAACAGATGCAGAAAACTGAGGCACAGAGAAAGTGTGACTTGTTCAAGGTCACACAGTGAATCAGTTGGAAGCAGGGACCAGAGTCCAGGCTCCCCAGATCTGAATACAGAGCTCTTTCTGCATCTGATATTTTAGGGGTGAGATGGGAACCATCAGGGCACAGAGGAGGGATTCTGGGTGTCAGGGCAGATAGGGTGCCATCTGTGCAGGAGAGCTTAACTGCTGCAACCTCAGGTGCATGTGTGTGTCAGGATATTGTTGTTTCGACCATCCTGCAGTTTGCTTGAGACCTGACTTCCTACTCGGCCTTCCAGGTCTGAGAGCTGGCCATCATGTCCTTGCTGCCTCCTGAGCCTGCAACAAACACAACACAGAACAGGTTAGTGATGGCAGGCTGGTGCAGCCACATGCTTGTGAGAGACTCCTCATAGACAGCTGGAATCTGCACCCCCCCCCACCAGGAATGCATGATTCTATGGGCATTCTTGGTGCTCCACTTGGGTATACCTGATGAGTGACTTAATACACAGAGCCTCAGTCTCTTCATCTAAAAAATGGAGATAATAATTCAAACCTTGCCAATCCTTGTGGTATTTATGCACCATCACAGTTGTAATTTGTTCAAGTTCACAGCCAGTAGAGTTGGTTGATGAGCCTGTGTACCATTCATTCTGTTTATACCCATGTATGGAGTGGTCTGGGGGCAGGGACTATGCTGGTAACCAAGGAAACCATCTTGTCTGTCCTCATAGAGCCTATGCTAAAGAGATGGATAGTAGCCCCGAAATCTCACAGACAAACATGTGAACAGCCAACCACCCAGACTGATGAAACACTCCACAAAAAGCCATGTGGAGGGAACAGGAGCCTGAAGACTACATTTCCAGCCTGTCACAGATTGGAAGATGTCTGTATCCCTCCTTCTTTGAGTTTATATTCACTCACTGTGCCACAGATGCCACTTAACCTGTGCATGGTTCAAGCTCAAGGAGGATCAGAGGCATTCAAGAGGGCGGCAGAGAATGTAACCCAAACCTGGCTCTAAAGTGAGGCTTATGGTGTGAAGGACGCAGCAGGATCAGAGAGGTGTAAGAGAACTCACTGGTGTGGGTCTGGAAATAGTATCTCCTACTAGCCTGGGATGGTACATATCTGTAATTACCACCTTTGGAAGGCAGAGCAGGAGGATCACCATAGGTGTGAGGCCAGACCAGGCTCTAGTGTTTTAGGCAAGTCAGGAGAACATAGTGAGAACTGGTCCTTTAAAATTCAAGGAGGAGCTGAGAAGACACCTCAGTCTATCAATTGCTTGCTATGCAAGCATGGGCTAGAATCATAGTGCCTACAAAAGACAGTTTGGCATGGTGGCCTGAAATGCCAGTCCTAGAGAGGCACAGACAATCAGATTCTGACTGCCCACCAACCTCTGTCCTCCACATGTAGGTCACCCTACCCAATGTCTGTCTCTCTCAAGTTACAGTCTATTCATAAAGACATGGGTCTCAGGTTTCAGATAAAACTGGCCTGTTGTATAACATAATGTCATTTTATATTCAAACAGGGCATAGCAGGTGGCCACCCACCATGGTCTTCATTAAAACTAAAGTCATTTTGTATTTAAAAAAAAGTCCTGCTTGTGACTATTATGTTCTCAAGACAAGAGCCATAGAGTCTACACCTCATACAGATGGGAATTGAGTGTGAGTGTGTCCAGTAGATATGTGTGAACCAATGCCAATGCCTAAATGACACTCAGTGACACAACACTGTTGCATATAGAACAGTGACTTGGGGGCCCCTGTCCCCTGATCTTTCTTCATCTGCCAAGACTAGAAACAGGTGGGCTGTTTTGGGATGCTCTGAAGCCTGTGCTTTCCACACCACATCTTCTATCTTTTCATCTACAAATTCATCCATTCATCTTTCCATCTATTCATCCATCCACAGATACATCACCCATCAATCCAGAGATACATTACCTACCCATCTAATTTTTAATCTTACCTATATTGCTTATCTATGGTCATATTCATATACTGTACAATCCATTTGTTCATCCACTTTCATATGTCTGTCATCCTACCCCATGTACATTCTCACCTATATACCTACCTATTCTCTATCATTGATCTGTATATTCTTTACCCATTCACTCATCTTTCTTCTATCCCAACAACATATTAACACATCTAGTCTGTCTACTCATCTATTTATTATCTTCTCCATCTACTGAGATGTCCACTCATCCCTCAATCCATCCATACATACATACATGTTATAGACATATCAACTATTTGTCTATCCACCATCCATCCATGTATCACAAACTAATCATCAATTCCTACTCCCATAGACTACCTTCATCCATCTATATGTATGAAGATATCTATCTATCTATCTATCTATATATATATATATATGGATCCATCCATCCATCTGATCGTATGCTGTACTTCTCTTCATCTTATCCATTTTCCAGGCTCTCAGTTTAAGATGTCAGAGAGCAGAACAGAAAATGAGCATGGAACCCTCATTGTGAGGAACTATCTTTAAGAATCTATAAACAGAACACAGAGCTAAGACCACTACAATGGGCCCCAGAAGTTACTCACCTACAGACTTAGCCCACAACCCAGATATGTATAAATGATAAGAAAATGAGAAGGGATTGTACAGACTTACAAATTGTACAGTTGGTGGATTTGAATGCTAGTCATGTATGTGGTGCTATACTGTATATTTAATAAAAAGTAGCCTGAAATATCAGAAGACAGGGTCACCCACAGAGCCAAGACATGAAGGTCAAGGGTGGGGCATGAATCTGTAAAAGTGCCACTTGCTTGTGACTTTGCAGCCACCAGAACAGGTGAGAGCTACATGAGCTACTGGAGTCACTAGCTAGCTGGCTAGGTTTTCTGTTTGGAGTTAGTCTTCAGCAACCTGTGCCTTTTAGGCAGTTCCTGCCACATGTGTTTCTTTTCCACAGCCACCTAGGTAAGTTTTTTTGGACAACAGCTTTCTCTCCTGGTAGGTTGTAGCTTTCCCTAAAGCCTTCCTTGAGAAGCTACCTCACTAGGCAGCTGTCTCACTTCACAGTCATCTGAATCATTACTGACAGCAAATTTGGTGAGTCAATTGGAATTTCTTAAAAAGGGAAATTCATTTAAGACACAGTGAAAATTCTTAATCCCACATTAAAAATGAGAAACAGTGTTACAGCAGAAAAAGCTTGGTTTCTGTTTGATATTACTCTAGACAGTATGAAAATGGAACAATTAATTGAGGAGATAATTAATGTAGATTGGATTACTATATGTCTACTATATATATTATTTGTTTGATCATTCTTGTTTTAACCCTAAAAAGTTGATTGATATGAGTTTCAAGTTGATTGATATAAATACCAAGATACAGATACTAAAAATTCTTGTTAAAACAAATCATAGAGATATTTAGACCCAGACAGAGGAATATTAAGGAGAACCAATCTTAACATTCCCTTATAAGGTTACAAAGATACAGCCAAAGGCTTTCAAATAGACAACCTTGATATATCCAGTTACGTTACAAGAATTGTCAAATGATAGAAACTATGTAAATATTCAAAGCACTCCTATGCAAATGTTAGATTTAAGGAGATCCTAGGAAGCAATAGTCACATATGGAATGCACTCACCATATGTAAAGCAGATGTTAAACTTGTGGTCAACTTGTAATAAAATTATCCCTAAAGACTGAACAGAAATGGTTTTAGCAGTTTTGGAGTCTGGGCCTCTGTTGCAATGGGGGAAGGATGAAGCTAAAACCAGAATACAATGCAGTGGAGCTAGAGAAACTAAAATCTCTTGGGGAGGGAGAGTTTGCTAATGCAGAAAGACAATATTTATATGTTAACCACACTCTGGCTTTGTGCTGAATGGCAGTAATGAATGCTTGAAATAGAATTAAAGAAGTAGGAAAGGAAATTAATTTGTAAAAGTAATACATGAGCCAATGGAACCTTTACAGATTTCTTACAAAGATTGACTTTAACAGTAAAAAGAATAGTACCAGATTCAGAAGGTAGGCAAATAATAATCAATTCTCTGGCTTTTGAAAATGGTAAATCACAATGCAAAAGAATAATTAGGCCATTAAGGACAAGATCAGCACCAGTGGAAAATTGGATCTGGGATACAATCAGTATAGAATCTGATAATTATGATGATAATTGTATAGGAAAAATTATTTCTAAAGGTTTAAAGAAAAATTGAAATATCAAATGTTCCAACTGTGGAAAACAAGGTCACTGCAAAAGGGGTTATAAACAAAGCATTTTCCCAAAACAGTGTTTTTGCTAAGAATAGCTCCAACAGAATTTTTCTCCCTTGTGGAATATTCAGAAAGTGTGGCAAGGCAGGCATTGGATGAATGAATGAAAGTCTACAAGGCACAGTTAAAATAACTCTTTGCCTTTGACAAATACTTTGAGGGGTCTTGTGCAGGCCCCTGTATCAAAGCCTATTCAGTTTTATACTGTCATTGTAGAGAAAACACCTTCCTAGAGTAATTAAAGAAACTAAAGCTTATTTATAAAAAACAAACTGAACATACTGCTCTGGACAATAGAAAAGCTATATAAAAGAGAACAAAGAATTTAGGAATAAAACACAAAGTCAAATTGGAAAAGTTCTATAAATAAAGACCAAAATTAGAAACACAAATAAATGATGTTCATTAAAGGTCTAGTAGACAGAGGGGTGGATGTAACAATAATTTCACCAGAATCTTGGAATTCAAATTGACCCCTTTGGGGAAGTAAATGTTCAGTTACTTTGGGGGATTAAAATGTTAATTTAGGCAAAACAGAATGAAAGATGGCTTGAATGTATAGGGCCAGAAAAAACAGAAAGGAAAATTAAAGTCATATGTGACTAACATTGTCATAAATTTATGGGTATGAGATTTATTACAACAATGAGATACTCAGATTAACATTAAAACAGTCTTAGAAATGAACCATAAACTAACATGTTTCTGGGAAAAATATTAGAGGATATTATGAAAAACAGTTACTGACCATCTAGGTTGTACATAAACAAGGCAGAACAGCTGCTTATCCTTTGAAGGCACCAACAGTTCTACCTTTAAAATGATTAACAGATAAGCCTATATGGGTTCAACAATAGCCTTTAACAAAAGAGAAATTACAGGCCTTCAAACAGCTGGTCCAGGAGCAATTAAGTGCTCAGCATATTGAAGAATCAACCATTCCTTGGAATTCTTCTGAATTTGTTATAAAAAAGAAATCTGGAAAATGGAGAATGGTAATAGATCTAAGAGCCATTAATAAGGTGATTCAACCAGTTGGTTCTCTACAATCTGAAATTCCTTTGCCTTCTCTGTTACCTACAGAATGGTCTATCATAGGTATTTACTTAAAGGACTTCAAGTTTCTTCACTATACTTCTACAAGAACAGAACAAGGAAAAATTTGCCTTTAGAGTATCCACTTTTAATAATTCTTGGCCTGTAAAGAGACATCAATGTAAGGTTCTCCCACAAAGAATGTTAAATAGCCCCACTCTATGCCAGTATTTTGTACAACAACTGTTAGAAGTGATATGTTACCAATTTCCACAATCTATCATTTTACCACTATATGGAGAATATCTTATTGTCTGATTCAAATAAAGATACTTTAAAAAGAATGTTTGAAGAAGCAAAAAAAAAATTTGCTTGCTTGTGGATTGCAAATTGATTCTGAAAAATACAAAGAGGAGATTATGTTAATTATTTAGAATATAAAATAGGTCTACAAAACTTAGACCCCAAAAGGTGCAAATTAGAGGAGGTAAATTATTAATTCTTAATAATTTCCAAAGGTTTCTAGGAGATAATTTCAATATATAGCTTATCATTAGGATAAAAATTCATGAACTTGATAATTTATTCAGAATCTTAGATGATGACAAGAACATAGATAGTCCAAGAGAATTATCAGCTGAAACAGAAAGCAAATTGGCTTTGGTAGAAAAGAAATTACAGAATGCACATGTAGATTGTGCAGATCTAGACATTAACTGCATTATGGTTATTTTACCCTTTAAGCATTCTCTTACAGGAATTTATTAAACAGGGAAAATACTATATTAGAGTGGATATTTATACTACATAAACTGAGTAAGAAATTAAATGCCTACATGTAAAAGATTTCTGATCTGATTTTTAAAAAAAAATTAAGACTTAATCAATTGAAAGAAATGGACTCAGCAGAAATTGTCATAACTTTAACTAATGAAGAAATTGACTAATTATAGGGAAAAAGTGAACTTTGGCAAAGAGCTGGTAGTAATTTTTTTCAGGGAGATTAACAACTAATATCCCCAAAGGAAAAACATAAATTTATAATGGGAACTAATTGGATTCTTCCCCACATTGTATGGGGAGCACCAATTTTTGGAGCCTCTACATTTTACGTTGATGCAAATAAATCAGGATAGGCAGGTTACAAATAAAAAATGTAAGAAAAGTATCTCAAAGCCTTTATAATTCTATTCAAATGTCAAAATTATATACTATTCTGATGGTATTAATGGATTTTTACAGAACCTCTTAATATTGTTACTGACTCTCAGTATGCAGAAAGAGTAGTTTTACACATGTAAACTGCTGACTTACTTTCTAATGAGTCAGAATTAACTTTACTATTTATTCAATTACAAAAAATAAATAGAAATAGGAATCATCCCTCTACATAACACACATCTGATCCCATACTGGTCTGCCAGGCCCTCTAGCATAAGGTAATGATGAAATTGATAAATTACTAATAGGAAATGTGCTAGAGGCCTCAGAGTTTTACAAAAAAAAAATCAATAGCAAATGTTAAAAAAGGATTTCTCTATTACTTGGCAACAAGCTAAAGAAAGTATAAAAAGTTGTACTTCCTGTTCTTTCTATAACCAAACTCCATTACACACAGAAAGTAATCCCAAAGAAATTTGGCAGATGGATGTGTTTTACCTTACAGAATTTGGAGAATTAAAATATGTACACCATATAATATATACATTTTCAGGATTTCAATAGGTAACTGCTTAGAGTTTAGAAAAGACTGATTCTGTAATCACATATTTGCTAGAAGTTATGGACATCATGGGAATACTTGTACAAATTAAGAGTGACAATGCTTCATCATATGTCTCTAGTAAAATAAAACAGTATTTTTGCTTATTATAATACAAAGCATATTACAGGAATACCACACAATCCTACTAGGTAAGCAGTCATAGAGAGATCAAATCAAATTTTAAAGCATATGCTAAGTAAACAAAGAATTAACAAAGACCCTCATAAATAAGCTACATAATGCTTTATTAACTTTGAATTTTCTCAGTGCTAATGAGAAATGAACAACAGCTACATAATAATGTTGGACTATAGAAAAACTACTAAGCTAATTAACCTGTCTACTTCAAAGATGTGTTGACCTCAGAACAGAAGCAGAATGTGCACTACATTGAGGGGGTTGCTTTTGTTTTTACAGGGGAAGAAAAGCTATGGGTAGTATCAACATTAATAAGGAATTGATTCAAGCAGGAGAAACTTCTTGTTAAGGAGAAATCATGGCCCATCTACCAAAATGACAATTCTGTAAGAGGAAAGAAAAACTCACCAGGTTGGGTGAGGTTTTGTTTTTGTCTTTATAGAAAACTAGAAATAATTATCTTCAAGAAGTCAAAAGACCTTGGACATCTAGATGTCTGAAATAGAAGGGAAAGCTATCTAAAAACATATTTACAAGCAAAAAAAATTGGACCTATTGGTACCAATATACTCTACAGGATAAAATCTTACTGTCTAACACCTATATATTACTTCTAAGAAAAGTTTCGGTCCCAACCCATTATAAATTAAAGCTTGATTTGGAATTGGATTGTGGCTCTCTTCTTCTCTAAACCCAAGTATGCTTCTTAAAAGAAAATACAAAATTTTTGTATCTTATTGGAGGAGCCATCTGATATGGAACAGAAAAAAAAATTAAAGGACTATTCTATTACTACTAATCTTATGACCTTTTAAATTTTATATCAAAATTTATAAGATTTTATAGATTTTAAAACCTTTTGTCATGATATTAGTGATTATGAAAAGTGCTAATTGTAGAAAAAAGCTTTATTTAGCCCCCTGTACATTGTTTTGGGTTTCAGTCTCTTATTAGTCTTCTGCAGTGAACCACAGCAATGCCTAACTGCAGTCTTTGAAGTCTCCGAAAGGAAGATGGGGCTTCACAACAATGATTTCACAGAGATTATGACAAAGCCACTAAGCTGACAAACATCAACCAGAGAATGGGCTTTAGACTACCAACTGCTCAATTTCGAGGTGGCTAGATAATTTAGCCGCATAGACTACCACAGCCACTTGAGACAAGCTCTTCACTTTCCCTTATGCAGAGATTGGATAATAAATGATACAGCTACCTTGATAATTAACCAAAATTTTTTTTCAGGATCTCTTAAAGATGCTGTCATAGCCAGACAGCAGGAAGTAAATTTAAGAACACAATGCCCACATTCCCAAGAGGTGGGGTGGTTTGTTTTTGTTCTTTTAATGGGTTATGAATAATTGTCATTATTTAGAATGATTGGTTACAAATTGTTATTGGTAATGGTTTAGAAAAAGAGCTAAACAAGTGAGATCAAATCAAATTCAGGGTTCTTGCTTGAAAAAAATAAAAAGGGAATACATATATGATGGATATAAGAGTAGATTATTGAATCTACTCTGAGAAAAAAGGGAATATAGATATGATAGAATATAAGTGTAGACTATTGAATCCATTTTTTAAAAGCAACTACTAGTTTTAAATAATTTACATTGGGTTGGATTTTGTATATTGTATATAAATTATGTATATTGATACAAAGTTGAGATAAATTTTGTTACTGTACATATATTTCTACTCTTGTGAAGGTATTATACCTATACAGTTAGTCTAAAAACTTAACACAAATTACTAGTCCCTGAAAGTTATTACCAGAAATGCAAGTTGGTAGTCATTGCAATCAAACTTATAGTCATTTTAGATATGTTTTCAAGATCAAACAGAGATAAATAGATAAGTCATCTTCAAACACTTAAGAGATGTAGAGTATGACATTTAAGATATTTTAATGACATAAATTGTTTTTATTTTTATGACAATGAGACATTTTTGCATCCACGATCTACTTCAGAGAAGATGATGTGCATTGAACAAACTTCATATAGAGTTGACTTTTTTGTGACAAAGTTAGCCACAGGGCAAGAAAGAGCTCTTGCTTCCACTGCTGACAGTATGATGTCCGAAATGGACAAAAAATAAAAAGAAGGAGCTGCTGTACCTTGCCAAGACAAGGTAGGAAGGTCTTTAAGAATATCTTGCTTCATGTCAAATATGCTAAGTCTTTAGGCTGAAGATGAATACCCTAATACTACAGAGGAAACTTGGATGACTGTCCAGGCAGCCAGCTGTTTCTGTCATTTTTCACATTTTTTTGGAAGTTGCTTATTTGTACTTCCTCTTTACTTAGCTAGTATTATTTTCTTCTCAATTCTCTGAGGAAATTGAAGACTAAAAAGTTATAGTTTTCCTAGTTACAGATTCAGGAAAGAAGCTCACTAAGATATGTAAAGTATATAAGTTTGAGAGACATCAAAAGATGGTTTTCAGTTAGTAATACAAGTTAGAAAGTGAATTACGTACAATCATTTGGACTCACCAAGATAGGATAAATAATAAATTATTTTTTCTGAATTTGTCAATTGTTAAAGGACTTAACATTATTGATGTAAAATATTTAAAATGCATATAAAATATGTATATATTATATATAGTTATTGTACTTATTGTATATAGTTTTCTTATATTTGTTAGAATCTTTTAAAATTTTTGACATAAAAATATAATGACATATTGTCTATTTAATAAAAATAGCCTGAAATATCAGAGGACAGAGCCACCCACAGATTCAAGCCTTGAAGATCAGGAATGATGACTTGCACTTTTAATTCTAGCACTTGGGATGCAGAGATCCTTTGGATTTCTGTGAATTTAAGGTCAAACAGAGTCAGGAGGTGGTGGCAGAGAGCTTAATCCTAGCACTAGGAAAGTTAAACCAGGAATTGAGATAGCCTGCAGGGAAAGAAAGATAAGGTAGGAGAATGCAGAAGTTCTTCTCTTTGCCCGTATAGTCCTTCTACACTGAGGACTCAGGGACATTCAGTCTAAGGATACAAGGAGACAAAGTCTACCCTTTTTGGGCTGAGGAGGTGGCTGAGTGAGAACTGGCTGTGGCTTGTTTTCTGTCTCTCTGATATTTCAGCTTTCCCCCAATATTCTGGCTCTGGGTTTTTATTAATAACACCAAGTAGAATTTGTGCAATATGTGTAGATTGTCTGCCTGCTTATTTCTATGACAGGAAAGATTAAATTTCTCAGCAAACTTCTCATCTTAAATATCAGTTTTGAGAGAATCACAGGTGATGGGTACAAATATTCAAACTCTAGGACTAAAGCATGGCACACCCAAGTTAGAAAGACTCCAAATGCCAAATTCTATAGTTCCAAGCATTTCAGATAAAGAAGGTACAGCCTGTCCTGCTTCTCTAACACAAATTGACAGACACACACCACTTCAAAGCAGAGTTGAAATGATTAGAAGGTTTCAGAAAGGTGTGTGCCAAATTGAGGCATGGTTATCTGGTTGGAGATATTGGACAGGTATTGAAGGACAGATGGAAAAGACTTGGTTGGGGTAAATCAAAACTTTTCAAAAATGCTCTTGTGTCCTCTGGAGAGCCCCAGCCAGTCCTAGGTCCAAATCCTAGGTCCCTATATTCAAAGATTGTGTCTAGGAGCTACTGAAGTCCATGGACGAAACTCTTTGGTGTTGAATTAAAAGTGAGCTACCCATTCCTTCTTCCTGTAGTAAAAAGGATAGGGCAGAGAGTAGCTGAAAACTGGTTGGACCCAGTATGTTGGGGGAGATCTGCAGATTCATATGTAAGACTCTATTTTTGACCTTCCTGGCTATGCTTTCTGGGCGCCATTTCTGGCAGAATTTCCTCTAGATTCAGTGAGGCAGCCAAGCTTGTGTCTGTTGAAGGGCGATTTCTTCTCACATGAAACATTCTCTTGTCATCATTTCCAACTGGCTTCAAGTACTAATGTCCTCTTCTCTACCCTACTTCTTGCTCAAAACAGCCTGAGGAAAGACAGAATGGCTGTGTTCATCTTGGCTTCCCATTGTGTTCATGGTGTTTCAAGCTGGGAGCTCCTCCCTGCCTCCTCCAGCTATTGTTGACAGTTGGGCATCCTTTAGTTTACCCTGGTCTATGGAAGTTTCTATCTCCATATTATCTCTTCCCTGTAATGTGGAAGCAAGTCTTCATGAAGACTTCAGAGGGTCTTCATGATAACTCACCAAAGAGGGTTGCTAGGTGCCAATCTATGGCTTATTCCCAAGAAGCTTGGGTATAAAGTTACAGCTAGTCATTCAGCAGAAGAGCAATGTAAAGCTCTCCCAGGAGAAGTTACCAGTGTTCTATGTGCGTGCTTCAGAGTATCCTGCTAGTGTTCTCCATCTCACACACTTCCCCAATGGTGCTGCCTCAGTTTTTTTTCCTGTTGTTGCAATAAAACATTACGACAAAAGCAATTCAATGAATTAAGGGGTTATTGGGCTCATAGTTCCGAGTACAGTCCATTACTGCAGGGAAGTTACAGTGGCCAGAGCTTCAAGGAATTGGTCATGTCGATCCACAGTAAAGAAGGAGAGGGGTAACTGGAAGCTGCCTCTTAGCTCCTTTTCTCCATTTATGTAATTTGGGAGGCCAGTCAGGGAATGGCATCACCTATAGTGGGAGAGTCTTCCCATCTAATTTAATGATATTAGGATAATCCCAACAGTCAAGTTGTGCTAAGATGATTCTGGAGCTTATCAAATTGACAACAGATTATTTGTCATACACACGATTTTTTTTTTTTTTTACTTAGAAAGCACATTATTGGTTCTAAATTGGCAAAAATGTTAATAAGACTAAGTGTAGGGTTGTATCATGAACAGGAATGTTAGCTGTGTGAAATCTCAACCCTAAAATGTTTCAACAGTAATTGTTGGAAAAAGGCTATCCAAAGAAATCTACCCTGGCCCTGAAGCCAGAGGCAATAAAAAAACAGCCTGGATCTGGGACTAGTTCCAAAAGAACACAGTTGGTCTCTTGAATCAGAGCCAGTGAAAGAAATATTCCCTGGCCTTAGAATTAGAGTCCAAAAGCTAAACAAGGCCAGTGAAAGAGATACAGTTTGGCCTTGAAATCAGTATCTCTGCCCTGACCAACTGACCAGCAAAACTAACCAGTCACTGAGCAGGAAATCAACCAATCCCTGAGCACACTGACTCTGAGCAAAGACCCAGTGAAAGAAGTAGCCTGGATCTGGAACCTAACCCAGTTTAAAAACAAAACAAAACAAAAAAACCCACTTTATCCTTTAACCGATAACCAAAGAAACATGCCCTGACTCTGAAACTAGTACCAAAGGGACACATTTGGTCCCTAGAATCAGAGCCAGTGAAAGAAACATGCCCTGGCCTTAGAGTCCAAAAGTTTAAAAAAACCTAAGAAAGAAACAGTTTGGCTCTAGAATCAGAGCCATCTCTGCTCCTGACTAACAAAGCTAACCAATCCCTGGAATAACTAACCAACCCTTGAGTATCCCTGGAGAAACTCCATCCCTAAGACCTCTATATAAACCCCTCTGTTTGTTCAGGTGTTGGCTGTCCTCTCCCACCCTGGTAGAGGCAGCCACTCTCTTGGACTCCTCCTTCCCAAATAAATCTCTTTTACAGAAAAGTCTTGGGTAAAGCTCTTCATTAGCAGGGGCAGAGAAAATAACTTGCTGAGTTGTCCTTTGGGGACTGCATAGACATCTCCTTAGGGAAACTGAGTAAGGTGGAGCAGAAAAACAACTTTTTTTGCTGAAGCCTGAGGAGATTGCTACATTTTGCAGGGGTTTCCCCTTTAGCAAAGGAAGCAAAAGAAGTTAACATATTGGGCCCTAGAGAAGAATTCTGTTGGGAAGCCCCCTTGAGGAGGCAGAGAAAAGCTCAGCTGTAGAGGCTTTCCAAGGGAGGAGCAAGATTACAATACCCCTCAGAGAGACTATCCCCCACCACATCCCAGCTTCAGGTATAGCCTAAATTCCCAAACAGTCAGGATCCTTTTCACTGCAGAGCTGAGCTGTCCCAATGCAGCTCCAGCTGTCAGAGCTATCCTAACAGGTATAGACTGACTTCCCAAACAGTCAGGATACCTCTCACCCCCTCCACAGAGTTGTAACACTTGCTTACAGTAATTTCAGGCAAGAGTCTCTCTCTTTCTCTCCTTTTTCTCACACCCGGGGCTGTGCTGAACATCAATACTGAAGCAGGTGGAGATGACTATAAAGGAACAGCTATGGTGTCTCGCCTAGAACAACTTTTATGTCCTTTCTGATGGCTGTGTGTCCCTTATCCTTTATTGGCTGAGATGAGCATATTGGGATCAGCTGCCCTCTAAAGATTATATTCCTATTTCCTGTGATGGAAACCTGAGTGTGAGTGTTCTGGGTGCCAAGTTCTCAGAAAACTGCTAAGAGCCTTCTGAGCCACCTCTAGCTCTACATGAAATTTCCTCCTGAAGTTTTAGCGCTCCTGAGTTTATTTTCCCCAGCATTGTCTTATACTTTAGAGAGGCTGCCACTTTGGTTGGTGTTGCTAGGGACCTAGGAAGCCCTGCCCTCTTACGTTCGTGCCCTGTGCTCACCCCTACCCTAGATTGATGGTATACCACCCACAACTGCTGAGACTCAGACACTATTTGAGCAGGCTTCTTTTCTTATAGTCTTATTAGCTGATGATGGAGAATTAGAGCACCATAGACAGACAGTCCCCGCAGAGCCACCCCCAGGTTCACATCATCCCCTGGCTTACCTACCTAGTGGTAGAAGTTTCAACATGCCTCAACTCTTAACCAAAATAGCAATTATGATAACAGCTATCATTTCCCTTCTGAGTAGTCTCTTCTGCTGGGCTCTGTGCCACAGACTCTATATCCAAAGCAGCCATTCTTCTCCTTTGCCACACTGACAAGGAAACTCAGAGGCTAAGAACTGTTCTCAAGGTTCTCTGAGGACCTCTCCTGGGCCCCTTAAGCCTGGGGCTTGGGCTTAGTCCAGAAATGACAGAGTCCAGAGGTGTCTGCATTTCTGCTGGGGGCCTTGGTCCCAGGGGATGAGCTCTGCCTGGTGTAGCAAGGTCAACTTACTTCTCTCGGTTGAATATGATAAACTCCTTCCGCACTGTCTCCAGACACTGCTGCAGGTGTCCATTCTATCAAAAAGCACAGAGAAGGGACTAAATGACAGAGCACTTGTCAGGAGGATGCAACAGAGGGACACCAAGGGCAACTAGTGTGTTTAAATGAGAATCGTGGCCAATCAGGACTTAGAAATAAGCCCAGTGGCTAGGACCAGCAACTTTAAAGGAGACAAATGTGTTTCTTGGTTTTAAGTGGTAAAAATAATAGAAGCCGCTCTAGGAAGGAACATGCCTGATGATTCTAAGTTTGGGCTCCCTCATATTTGGATGCCGCTCAAGCCTGCTTTAGGATGCAGAGAAGATATTGGGAGTAAGATGCTCATGCCAAACCATCCTTCCAGGATCAGAAGATGCCCCATAAAGCTGAGTGTAGATGGTACCTGGTGCAGGGAATTCCCCTCTGTGAGCCTTTGAGATGACAAGCTCAGGACCACAGGCTTGTGAAACTGCCAGAAGCTGGCAAGATGATTGCACTTATTTTAAAATTAGGGAACTAAAAGAAGCGTTTGTTTTTTGTTTTTAAACCAGAGGTTATGTTTGTTTTTATATTAAGGTAGCCACAAAAAATATTTAAAACCTGTATTTCATAGGGAAAGGGGCTGTTCTGGAGTCCCCATAAAGAACATGTCCCGTCCTTCAGCCATAGTATCTGAATGTGGCCTCATCTGAGATCAGGTCTTCAAGTTAGAGCAAGGCAAAGTGTAATGTTTCAGGGGCTAAAGCCAATAACTGGTGTGCTTGCATGAGGAGCACATACAGTCAGAGTCCAGAGAGAGGCCATGAGAAGATGGAGGGGAGCGTGGAGTTACCAGGCAGGGAGTCTTAAGGAAGCCAGGTGAGCTGAGATGGTGTAATGGTTAGTGGAGAGAGAGAGAGAGAGAGAGAGAGAGAGAGAGCGCCAATGAAGTAATTAGCCAAAAAGAAAGACTGCACACATAAAACATTCACAGGAATGAGCAGTAGGGGAGTAATCGGGGTGCCGTTGACCCACATGAGGGAATGTAGTTTTATATGATGGTGTAGGTGGTGAAACCGCTGATTTCATTGACTGAGAAAAGAAAAATCAAGGAAGATTCGCATATTCCCACAGTTCCAGTTCATGTTGTTGTCAAGTGTGAAGGGGTCTGACTGTGTGACAGGGAAAGGCAGTGATGGCTAGAACAATGTGACATTTAGACTAGCCCGGGAGACAAACCTCTGGGCACACCTGTGATGCAGTTTCTAACTGGATTAACTGAGATGGTAAGATCCACTGTAAATGTGGGTCACACCATCTCATGAGCTGGGGTCCCCACAATGAGTAAAAAGGAGAGAGTGAGTGGAACACCAGCATTCCTCTCTCTCCTTCCGGACTGTGATACAGTGTGACCAGCTGCCACAGGCTCCTGCTGCTGTGCCTTCCTCACTGGGATGACTGTCACCGTGAGCCTGAGCAGGTGTGGAGTGTCCCCCTGTAGGACGGATCCTTCATAAAAGGTGCACAGGGACAGATGTGCCCTGTCATCTTTTGGGAGATCTCAGTGTGGATGATAAGAGTGTGGGTATTTCCTCTGCAGCCATCCTTGCATAAATTTGCACTATAAAGACTATTCATATGCTCAAGGCATTCATTTACTTAAAAAAAAAAAGGTACAATCAGCTCACCCCAGATCCAACCAACTGCAGTCTGAATATGTCAAGGAACAAAATTTCCAGAAGTTTCCATAAAGCAAAACATAAGATTTTGAAGTGCATTGAGCATTATGCAAATATCCACAAAAATGAAGTGACGTGGATTCCCCTCCTTAGCCTCGCCTGGGTCATAGAGCCCCAGCTGAGAGTCATCATCCTCTATGTTAGTCACACACTTTGCAGTTAGGCCTGGGCTGGAGAGTTCTGTGTTGAAGAGTGATGCCCGGCACCTCTGTGCACAGCATTTGCATACGTCAAGTGATGAAAGTGATCCTAAAGCAATTGGGAGAATATGGAGGATTTGCCTCGGTTTTTACCCAATATGCCACTGTTTTATACGAGGAATATGAGGAATTTCTAAGTTGGCAACTAGCGGGGCCCCTGGCACTACTCCCCCAAGAACACAGAGGGAGAAAATGGAGGGTGGGCTGAAATGTACCTTTGAATAAGAAACCTTCCTCCACTCCCCCCTTCTTCCCCCACCCACAGGCCCCTCCCCTGGGCGCTCACCAGGGGGCAGCTGTCCTTGGTGCTGTCTCTGGATCTATGCTTGGCCAACCTCTTCTTTTTTTTGTGAAGCGGCTTGGATTCTAAAATCATTTCTTCAAGTTCAAACGTGGGGTCACAGTTCAGTCTCCCTTTCTGAAGGCAAGTGGGAAGACAAAGCATACTTTGTGGTTATTTTGTCCATCACTGGCTGGGCATCCTCTGCACATAGACAGACATCCTCACGTTTGGCAATGGCGTTAGCTGGCACCCTGGGGTGCCTTACATTTCTCCCTGATGATGAATCAATACAGTCTCAGCACACACACCATCCATTTAGAGGCACAGTCTCAGCGGGGGTTAACCACATCCTGTAAACTCCTGTGTTTAAGTCAGTGATTCTCAGCCCTCCTAATGCTGTGACCCTTTACTATAGTTTCTCATGTTATGGTGATTTTTCAACCAAAGTTATTTTTTTTGCTACTTCATAACTAATTTTGCTACTAAAAGTTATAATGAAAATATTGATGTTTTCTTATAATCTTAGGTGACCCCCATGAAAATGTTGTTTGATTCCTACAGGGGTCACAAAAATGATTGAGAACCACTGATCTAAATCCTGTTACTGCTTATACATGCATCTTTATTTTATTTTTATTAATCCTTCATAGACACACCCACATGTCATTGTTTTTCTTCTTATGGTTTTTCATAATTTAATTTAAATTTTAATTAGTGAATGCTGGAATCAGCCATAGCTGAGACAGAGTCTTACTGTGAAGCACTGGCCGACCACAAACTCACAGAGATCCATCGGCCTCTGCATAAGTACTGCTTCTGATCAACATCTGTCCAGCTCCCTGTCTGGGTTGCCAGTTCCTTTCCACAGCTGGAGATACCTACATTCAGGCCAGGCCCTGCTGCTGGCCTACGGCTCCACTCCCCCTGTCTTATAGGCCTTGGCCCTCACATCAGGGTTCTGAGACTGTCCTTGAGGGCTGGCATGTCAATGGCCCATCCCTCAGCCATGCAGCGCTGTGACTATGGCATTAACAGCTCTGTAGTCATCCAGAGAATCCCAGTGCTGTAGTTCTCTGGTCCCTGGCAGGCTTCCTCATTTCTGGGGACTCAGGATGATGGGAAAACCTGACTTCCAAAGAATTATCTCAGGGTTTCTAGAAAGTACTTCAGTCCAATTTTTCTTGTCCCCAGACCTGTGAGGATGCAGCTTGCTGTGACCTAGTGAACAGGATCCAGGTCAGGTGCTGCCTCAGGAACAGGCATCCTGCCTGAGCTCACCTTCAGTTGCATGATTCTGGATGACATATGACCTCTGCTCTCTGTCCACCATTGTGTGAAGCGCACAGCCCCAAAGGCTGCTAGGATTCACGGAGACAGACCCTCTAAGCTTCCAGTAGCTGCTCCATCAAGGGCAGGCATTTACTCAGTGTGTCATGGTGCCAGGACCACCACAGGGATGGCTGGCTTTGAACCTAAGTCACAAGCTAGGGTTTGTTGACCATGCCAGTTCAGCCAGGTAGCTGTGCTGTATCAAACATGGTCAGCGGTGATACACCCACAGAGTGGGAGAAAGACAGGACCTAGCAAACAGAACTGGGACAAATCTGGCTCTTCTTTTTCCACAAGTCACTAACCCTCTGTGAGCCTCTTTTCACAGCTGTAAGGTTTGGGTAATGACGCTGACATGAGAATATGGGGGAGGACATTTGGGGGCTATTCCATGCCTTTCAGTGGGGATCATACATACCATGACCTTTGTTGTGTTTGTGGGGCCTTTCTGTAAGTCCCGTGGGCTCAGGATCCTCCCATTAACATTGATTTCTTGACCTTGGCTAAGAGTCTCTTCCATGCTGCACACCCTTGCCATCTGCATTTGCCCTCTCCCAAGGAAAGCGACATGTCATCTATTCACCCACTCAAATGCGGGCCCCGGATCCTGTCTTGCCTGACTTCAAGCTCTGCTGACCTTGTCCCAGGTCATCTTGGGAAAAATATCTTACCCATAATTCTTAGAAGATCCACTCTCAGGTTGATGTGAAGCTAAATCATGGGAAGGTCTAAGAACAATGCCAGCTAGCACTGAGAGTGCACTCAGCCATGTTGGCTCACATTGCCCGCACACCCACAGTCATACGACACAGTCATAGTGACTTCTAGAGCATTGCTATGGGCTTTCTGAGAAGAAGCCAGTGAGGATGGGCACTTAGGAAGATGGTAGCCTCCCTGTGACCAGCTATAATCTGTGCTAACACAACCTTTTATGCCTGTTTTGAGGGGCAGGAATGGCAGGGAGGCTCAGCATCCTGGGATCCACTGCAAGAAGTACACCTTGGAAATCCTGTCCAAATACCTTGGATCTCAGTGAACTATAAACCTGTTGGTGCTTTACTTCTGTGACCACCAGGGAATTCACCAGTCAGAGGCAGGGGTCATGCTTAATACCAAGGCAGGCACCTGCTGTATTACTCACATTGGGCACAAAGCCAGGCATCAATGCCTTCTCGAACACCGCATCCCAGTTTATGTCAGCCATGTAGGCTGTATTCTGGATGTCACTGAGGCTGGACAGGCGGCTCTCAGGGTCCTTGGTCAGCAGCTGTGGTCAGAGGGCAAAGACACTTCTGTGAATAATGTATCCTACCGGGGTGACCATAGATTAGGTAAACAAACCCTCACCCCACACTTAGAGTACCCTTGCATGCCGACATCCTGGGCACTGGCCTGCCCCATTTCAATTAGCTCTGAAGTGCCAAATGTGCTCCTAAAGCTAGGGAGGAACTTCAGAGTCAGCTCTTTCCTCTAAGGTCATCTGGAAAGTGACTCTGGTTTTCAGCCTCCATGTCCCTCTTTGCAACTCTAAAAAGCAAGTCTACCCTCCTTTTCACAAAAGCTTTGATTGGAAAGAACACCTGGACACCTTATGCAGGAATTCTGACTTGATTTCACAAAAGTGAAATAGAATTTCCACTATGAGTTACAAGGAGACCTCTGTGACCTAATTGAGTGTCCCACTTGTAACTTATCTTGAAAGCCAGTTTCTGCTAATGGAGTTAGAGTGTAAAAACAGCCACAGAGGGGCTGGAGAGATGATGGCACAGTATTTAAGACTGGCTGTTCTTGCAGAAAATGCTGGACTTGGTTCCCAGCACCCACATGATAGCTTATAACTGTTAGCAACTCCAGTTCTGGGGGCTCCGACACCTTTCATCACCCCCACAGGCCCCAGGCATGTATGTGGTTCACATATATACATGAAGATACACACAAAATAAATGAATCAAAAATAAATAAAAACAATAGAGGGCATTGCTTTGCATTGCCTCTGTGTTTTTGCATGCACACATGTGTGTAGATGTATGCATGTGTGTGTGCATGTGTATGTGGAGGCTGGAGGTTTCTGTGTCTTTATCATTTGTTCCCTTTCTCATTTTTGTGGCAGGGTTTCTCACTGAAGTTGAGCTTATGGATTTGGCTAAACTGGCCAGCAAGCCTCATAGAGGCTGACTCGACCTTCCAAGTGCCGCATCCTGCTGCACCCAGACTTTTAAGTGGCTACTGGGGACCCAAACTCAGGCCACTATGTTTGCAAAGCAAGTACTTTGCCAAATGAGCCACATCCTCACTCCCCACTGTCTTTTAGAACACTCTAGTTTATGAGATGCAAAGTTCACTGATCTAAACTTGACAGGACAGGGCTTACCCCTGGGACTGCCACCCCTGGGATGACCAATGGTCTGGTGACATCCTGAGATTGGTCCTTCTTCTCGCCTAGGAACAGGAGTGGTGGCAGCTTTCCCTGCTTTGGGCACAAGGCCAGGGTTGGTAAGGACCTGGCATGTGCTAAAGAGGATTGTGCCACTCAGTGCCAGCAAGAAGGGGTCACTTTCCTATCACTGCCAACTGTCATTGCAGAAACATCCCAACTCTACCTATTGAGTGATCAGGACTACAGCACAAAAGAGACATCTGACAAGGCCCAGGGTTGCCAATCAATGCAACCTATGTTTAGGGGCTTCCCAAAAGCAGTGGGTATATATTAAAATAGGCTCTCTTTAAATGGCATCTGGGAGTTAAGTGTTGAAAACAGCTGTCCAGAGAGCAAGCTGGTGTTTTAAGTATGCCAAGGTCCCAGCTTTTGACTCAATGGCTTTGCTGAGGGCCCAGTCATTAGCAGTATGGAAGGCTTCTAGACATGAGTCAGGGTTAAGAGCAACCAACTGTGGGCATCCATTTAAAGAAATTCAACCACTTAGCAATTTGCCACGATGTTGTAACTATGTTGGGACTGGAAGATGAGATCCTGGAATTAGGACCATGTGATGGTTAATATTGTCAACTGGGAAGGATCTACAGTCACCCAGGATGAAAGCCAATGGCATGTCTATGAGGGGAGTTCTAGCTTGGGTTAACTGAGATGGGAAGAGCCACCCTAAATGTGGGTGACAGCCCCCCAACATCTAGGGTGCTGGACTGGATAAAAATGGGGGGTTGAGCCCCTGCCAGCATTCACTTACCTCTGCTTCCTGACTTTGATACAGTGTGACTAGCTACCTCACACTACTGCTGCCATGATTTCCCCACCATGATGGACTGTACCCATGAACTGTGAGCCAAAAATAAATGCTCCCTTCCTTAAGTGGATTTTGTCAGGCATTTTGTGACAGTAATTAGAAAAATGACAAACATGGATGGGTTTGCTACTAATCCCATTTCTGCCTTGTGACATCTCCATGGTGTAGACTAAGTTGTTTTGTTTTATCAAGTCTTGGTTTTCTTGTCTCTCCTGGATGGTGACTCCGGTTTATTGTTATCAGCTTGTAAGGATAAAAGGAGAGTAGTGTGTATATCAGGACACATAGGCCTCCCCCAAGGCTGTTGCTATCAACAGCAGTCTAATAAAAAAAATGCTATGCCTGTCATATGCAATATTCTATTTCTTGTACCTGAGGACTGGAGAGAAACCTCAGGAGGGGACATCTAGATCTCCTGCCTGTGCTGAACAGAAGAGGTTTCAGAGTCGCGGGAAGCACCTAAGATAGATATCTGCCCAAGCCTCTTTGTCTGTCTTGGAAGGCCTGGGATGTGCATTTCTTGCAGGTTTCTAGGCAGGAAGTAATCTTGATTCTTTGGAAGCAGGGATTACACTTGGGAAACCAGCATTCAGTAGAGTAGAAACAGTTCCCAAGGCAGGAATTCTTAAGGCCCAGCAGGCCAGCAGCCACCTTCAGTAGATAGCTCTGCTTATTAGGAACTTGCAGTGGAAAGAGCCTGGACCACAATGCTGCACTGTGCTGGGCTTTATGATCTGTATATGATCCTGTGGTAGTAGCATTTGTTACTGGTTGTTAGTGCATCAGCTGCCCATTTCCCACAGCTTACCTTCTTCAGCAGAGACACCATCCCCTCACACCACATGGAGGAGTAGTGGACACGCTCCATCTTGAACATGTTGAGGATCTCATCAACGGGTGTGGCCGAGTGGATTTCATATGGCCTCTGCAACAAAGGACAAAGCCAGGATCAGAGACTGTGTGATAATGAGGAATGACTCATATTCTCTTTGTGATGCTATGGGCTGTTCTCTCTCATAACAGGGCAGTGCAAAGAAAGGGCATGGAGGTGCTATCTTGGCTGAGGGAGGCTAGGGTATCTTGACTGTGAATGGAAGTGGCATGCCTCATTCTGCTTTTATAGTCACAGGCTGGGGTGCTGGAAGCTGCCATTGAGCACCCACAGGGGTACCTCTAGTCACAGCTTCAATCTGCTGGAAGACCAGCCACCACTTCTCCCTGTCTCGGATGAGCAGGTTTATGAGTGGGCAGGCATTATCACTATTCCACTGGATATATGTTGTGTATAAATGCAGGGGGTGTACCTATAGAGTGCAAACTTGTGAGATCGGGGTGCTCTGTGGTCCCTATAGGAGACAGGACATCCTGAGCACAGAGCCATCAGCTGGACGTGGGGTCAGGACTGGGAGCTGGGTTTGTGGATTATTCATGATCCTTACTTCGTTGCTATCCTTGCATTGCGCTACTCCATCACCACTGACCCCCCCCCCACACACACACTGGGGGACATAGGATGCCAAGGAACAAAACACTCCCATTTCCATCCTCACTTAAAATGCTAGGAAACCAAGGCTCAAGGATGGGACTTTCCCGAAGACTCTGACACTTGCCCTGCTCTTTCTAGAAACCCTAGAGAGGCATCAGCTGGATGTCAAAGGGTAGGTTTTTCATGTCACTGACATTTGAGTTTCTACTGTCTTGGCCACTCACTAGCTCTCCTGAATTCTGCATCTCCATAAAAACTCCAAGGAGTTTCTCTCTGATTAGCACAATCCTCCCTACACCTTGGAAGGAGCAGACTGGCTACACCCACACCAGTGGTGATCATGGGACTCCTGGATGTGAGTGTATATGCATGCATGTGTGCACATGTTTGTGTGTGCTCCTGTGTCTAGGCCAGACTTTGTGACTGAGCGTCTTCTTCATTCCCCCTACCCCTGGTTTTTGAGACTGATTCTCTTGCTGAACCTGGTGTTCCCTGGATGGTGTAGGCTAGCTGTGCAGAGAGTTCCCATGAGCCCTCCATGTTCCATCTCCCCAGCCCTGGGGTTACAGGTACTTGCCATTGCACCCGAGTTTCTTTTGCAGAGATTCTAGGGGAGGTTATGTGAACTTCAGCCTTCAGACATAGGCAGCATGTACATTGAAAGTCAGTCTGGGACACGACAGCTAAGGTGTTCCTAACACCCAGGTTTCAGGTTCAGTCCTCCTCTGTTTGGGTGGGCTTAGAGACATAGGCCTTCTTCCGGGTTAAACAGTAAGATTTAAGGCCCACACTGCATCCTCTCATAGTGCAGACTGTCCTTAGGACTCCCTCACTCAGAATCTACTGTCTTTAGAGGACACAGTGATTGTGAGGCCTGCTGGCAAAAGGAGTTTCCAGCAGCAGGAGACTCTGTCTCTTATTCTGGAGTGCAGGTATGTCTTTATTCTAGGAAACTCACTTTTCAAAAAATGGCAATTTGCCGTGAGACAGGAAGCATAAAGAGGGAGAGAACTGGTATAGGTGTGTCATGTCATGTGCTAGAGTGGGCTGGATGACCATCACACCCCCCTAATCTCTTCACTCAGAATAATTGTTCTTTAGGCAACTTGAAATTCCAAAGCCTGAGAATGTTTTCCCTCTGGAACCAGTGTGATGATCTTCAGAGAGACCATAAGTCTGGGGATGAATGAGAAAGCCAGAACCACCCCCAGGATATTTCCTGGGAATTACCCTAACCCTGGGAGAATTACCTCCCAGCTCCAGGACTGTGGTCTGTCTGCTTTGCGGAGACAAGGCAGCACCATGCCCCAGCCCCTCTAGGTTGAGCCCTGCACCAGTGTGCACACAGCAGCTCTTGGTTCTGCACTTGAGCTCCTTTCTATGGGATGATCAATGTCCTTCTTCTGTTGACTTGACCTCTCCATACCCTAATATTCTCACTTCCATTCCCCAAAAGGTGCTGGCTGGAGCCAAAGGTGAGGAGGCAAGCTCTTGGTAGTCAAGCTAAGAGGATAGCATGGTTCTTACTGGGTCCCATACCAATAGAGAGCTCCCTCGATTGTGGTCCCCCAAGAAGGTGTTACTCATTACTCTTGATCACCATGGCGGAGGCTCTCAGCCCAGGGCAGGAGGTATTGAGGTGTTATAATTGGAAGTTGGAGGTTTCTTCTGGCTGCCAGTGTGTAGAACAGATAATCTCATATCTAGTCTCTATCCCAAAGGATGGCTCGGTCCAAATGTCCACAGCACTGTAGGTGAGCCTCCTATATTAGGCTTTCCCTTTGTAGCAGAACCCAAAAACCCATGGTGCCCCAGCTCTTATCCATATGTAGTTATCACTTTGGTACTTCCCTGCCCCAGTCCAAGGGATGGCACTGTACCATCCACCCTGCAAAACCCAACACCTTAGGTCCTTTTATAGAAGTCCCCTCTCCACCCTGTGATAGGTGGTAGGGTTCAGTCCACCTCAGCCTCCCTTCTCTGCCCTGCTCACACTATTGTCGACAATTCAGATGAACCAGCTTAGATGCCACTCAGGGACTCCCTGCTGCCTTTCCCACCTCTGTCCTCAATGCCTGAGCTGCATCCATAGTTCCTATGACAACATCCTGCTATACGCTGACATCAGCAGCAGCACTCTGCCTTTCAGCCCCATTCTGCCAGGGCTCTGTTCACATTTCCCCCTACTCCACGGTGACTGTATTTATTTTCTTCCTTTTATGAATGAGAAAGCTGGGGCTCAGACAAGCTAAGCATAATGTACAGTGTGGAGAAACATTTATGCCTCCATACCTGTAACCTTATCATGTAATAGATGGCAACTTGGCTGGACACAGCCTCTGCCCTCAGGGACTAGGTAGTGTGTGAAGGGTGCTAAGCTGGGAAGGTCACAGCAGGACACTCTGGGTGGGAGGCTTGCTGAAGCTGGGAAGCTGTGGGGTTTGTTTAGTGCTGATTTCCAGGTACCACACTGTGCTGGATAATTTACATCACTAGGTTATTAAGTCTTAACACTTTCCTGCTGGGGAAATATGACTGCTATTGTATAATGGAGGTTGACAGCGGATCTGAACACTCCAGACTGCCCTGCTTAAGGTCCCGGATGGGGTTCCTGATGAGCCAGTGAGGTTCTGCTCAGAGTCTCTCTCCTTGTTACAAAGAAGCAGCTATTGAATGAGGCTTTCCATTTGTTACACATGAAATGGCTTCTCTCTGCAGGTAAGGAGCCCCCGGGATCCCAAAGGGGATCATCTGTCAGGGTGGCCTCCAGGTAGGAGGGACAGTGTCTGCCCTGCCGGTCACTAAGTCTCTTCTGTAGGAGTGTGATCAGGGAGCAGAGTCTCCTTACACCCTTACAGCCACCCGTCAACTGGAACTCCACTCTGCATTTTCTGTTACTTCAGGCTGACAGAGCTTTGCTCTGTGGGAACTGCAATCACAGTGGTGGTTACCTGGGTTTTTTTTTTTTATTATTATTATTCCAAGGCAGGATAGCAGGGATAAGAGCTGAGATTCTGCTCTGGGTTCCAAGAGAAGCTATATCCTGGCCTTTCTTGCCCAGACTGTAAATACACTCTCTTTACTTTCACAGGAGACAAAGCACTGCTGTTCTTCCTGCATTGCATGGTGCCCACTCTTCATGAGAGAGACAGCTGTTTTTTGGTCAGAACTAGAGCATTTCTGAGACGAGTAACATATTTCCCCACCTGCCTTTCCTGAAGCTCCCAACTCTAAGTGCCGAGAACTCACAGGAAATCTCACTGCTGCTTTCTTATGTCTTTGAGAAGCAAGGAACCTCACTTGTCAGAACTCTGTTACCACCAAGGGAACGAATGGTCAGGAAGAAGTATGATTTTCGAATCCACAGTCAGGTGAGGAAGTTGAGGGGCTATTGGACTGGTCATTTGACTGAGTTAGTGGTTTCCAGTATGAAAACCAGAAGGCAAGCTATATCATAACTCACTGCCCTTCGAGACAGTTGGGAGGAAGGTCACCTGCTACTGATGGGCTCTTTCCGGTAGTGCATCATCCCATCATTCCTGTACCAAAGGCCTCCACTGGCCTCATGACAATCTCTTTCCTTGAAAGTGGTCTCTGAATAGAAAGCTCACAAGAATGAGAAACAAGGAATTTAATGTTGAAGAAGCAGGCTTTCTTCTATCCTTGGGCTTTTTCTGCCAAACCATTACTGGCAACTATTCTGGTCCTTGAGGAATAATAGCCAGCATAATTTCTCCTGGCAGGCTTCCTTTTGCCAATGGCCACTGTATACTAAGGTCACCCACCTGCATGATGGATTGCATAAAACCTCAGCCTCTACAGGGCTAGCATCCTGGTTCATGTGAGGTTGGGAGTGCTCATGTCCCCTGATGGCTGCAGAACTGAAAATACCTTCTAGAAACAAGTGAACCCATGGAGCACTGAGTCTTTCATTCAGTGCCCAAGGAAGCAAGCAAGTTCTCATTTTCTCTGCATTCTCAAAATGCCTTGCACCATAATTCAGTTTTTGAGAAATTCATGGGAAATAACTTGAGTTCAAGAGCAGAAAAAAATAAAGTTGGTTGAACTAGATAGAGTCAGTTACAGGCTTTTCTCATTCTTCATTCATTCAAGAAGCATTCATTCCCCATTATCTTACAGAAGGACTCCCCCATAAGCACTTAAATAAAATTCTGCCTTCAGGTCATCAAAAAGGATCCATAGAAACAACTAACCTGGACTCATAGGAGCAAAGACTTTTGGGTGAACAGCTGGGACCAACTTAGATCTAGACACTGTACGTATGTGTGATAATTGTGTAACTTGGTCTACTAGCAGTGAAGTAGGCCCTATGCTTTGGCCCACTTTGGGGGGTGGGAACCTATTCCTTATGCTGGGTTGTCTCACCAGCCTTAATACAAGGGGAGGAGCTTAGTCCTACTTCAACTTGATATGCCATGCTTGCTTGACACCCATGCAAGATCTTCCCCTTTCTGAACAGACAGGAGGAATGGATGGGGCTGAGCAGAAGGGAGGTGGAGGGAGGGAATGGGCAGAGAGGAAGGAAGGGAAACTTTGGTCGAGATATAAAGTAAATGAAAAATTTAATAATAGTAAAAAAGATCCTGCCTTCATGGAGGCTGCCCTCTGTTACCATAAATATGCACATATGTAGATGAATGTAAAACCATGTTAGACTTGTGGACAGTGGGATTAACAAGTTTATTTTGGTCAATGGCGCCACAGAGATAGTAATGCAGGGAGAGTGCCCCAGTCCAGGGTCAAATGTCCTCTAACATTTCTGTTACATGGCTGCGGAAACTGCGGGCCCCGGAGTTGAGATGGCATAATTTCTCGCTGACACTTGTGCAAAGAAAGCATGTTCCAAAAACAGTTTGGTGACAAGAGTTTTGACTTAAATAAAAATATGAGCTGTTGGTTATTAGATTGCACCATCATCTTCAGCAATTCAGTGCAACAAGCCAAAAATGAAACATGCACTGGCTGTCCCAGATCATCCCTAGAGATTCCTGGGTTATGCATTTGGCAAAGATATGGGTGGTAAGGGAAGACAAACAACAGAGAGAGCACCAGGCATGCGGGGAAGTTGTACTCTAATGCAACTGAGTTCAGAGCTGGGAGTTTGAAAGCAGGAGCCTTGGGTACTTCATCCTGGATCATTCATTCAGAGACCTGTTCCCTGGAGTGGGGGTGGGTTGTTTCTTTCCTATCAAAACACTGAGTGGCTGGGCCAGAGCTCCCTGAGGGGTGGCTAGAGTCCTGGTCTAGCACCTCCACTGGCATCTCACCAACCTTGCAGATTGATGCATCCTCTCCACCTCAAATTCCAAAGGACTTACCCAACCTCGAAGCAGCTCATAGGCTGTGACACCCAGGGACCACCAGTCCACAGGGTATGAGTAGCCGGGGCCTCCATCCACATACACCTGGAAGACTTCTGGGGCTGTAATGACAAGGCAATGAGAATATCAGTCATACCCTGCCTTGGGCATAGGGAGACAGGCCTGCTGGTACTTTGTCTAGCCCCTGGAGAGCCACAACAGGCTTGGGAACAGAGCAGAAAGGGGATGAGTGTGTGGCTCCATTTTAAGAGCCAGGGGTGCATGGGCATGAGTCATGTTGGGAGACCATAGCATAGCTCACACCTACAGTGGAAAGTAAGACCTGAGCAAATGGGTTGGGCAGACTGCCATCCTGCCTCTGTATCAGCATGGGCCAGGTGGCCGGGTACGAGGATCCTGAGTGCTCTGTACCTGCAGCCAAGCTCATGAATAATCCAGACAGTGAGTCAGATACAGAATGGGCCTCTGGTGGCAAAGACAAGAGATGGGAAGAGGTGGCAGCTGCTGTAGGGTATGTCCCTGGCAAAGAAAATATTTTTGAAATGGAATAGAAGTTTGCGGAACAGTGTGAATGTGCTGCCCACTCCAGGATGGCATGGTTGGCATGGCTAATTTGATATTATGTGAAGTTTAGTTCCCCATCTGTTCTGGGAGGCAACACTGGTGATTGAAGCTGTCAGGACTTCATGTGGCACTCGGGGCAGTGAAGAGAGATTGGATCAGGGCAGCATGGCTAGATCCTTCCTAGTATATGACCACCCTGAGTCTGGAGCTTAAATCTGATGAGCAGTCAGATCCCAGCTGACTTCAGTTTTCTGCTCACTACGCCTTTTTATGCAGTGTTCTCAACCATCAGCTTCTCTTTCGTTGAAACCGCAGCCTCTGGGTAGGACATGCTACTACTTGACGCCTCTAGGGATTTGCAGATGAGGTCCAGAGAGAACTATGGGGTGGGAGTCACACAGATAAGATAGGGAAAGCAAATTTGACTAATGCTCTCTACTTTGGCCAAATCCCTGTCTGATCAATGTTCTTTCAGCATGGAAACATATCCACTGGAGAATGACGAAATGAAGAGTTTGAGAAATGGCTCTATGTTCTTCTCTTTTTCTTCATTTCTCTCTCTCTCTCTCTCTCTCTCTCTCTCTCTCTCTCTCTCTCTCTTCCTTTTCCCCTTCTTTCCTTCTTTTCACTGAAGACCCAACTGGCTGTCCTGGAAATAGTAACATAATGAAATTTGACTGGAGCAGAGTTTAACATATCACTTAGCATCCTTGCCTATTTTGTCAAGCGTGAATAGTAATTGTGATTTATCCATTGGTGTATTGAGTAGCTTATGAAATTTACACAATATAAATTCATCTCAGAAGAGAGATTCAAGGAGGGATTATCCATATTGGGATGGCCTGTGGGCATGTCTGTAGGGGATTATTTCAATAAGTTAATTGATGTGGGAAGATCCTGCCAATCATGGGTGACACCATTCCCTAGGCAAAGAGCCCTGAACTGTATAGGATGGGGAGGAACTATTCTGTGCACCAGCGAGAGAGCATTCCTACATTTGTTTCTCTCTGCTCCTGTCTGTGGGTGCAATGTGACAACTTTCTCAGGCTCTTGCCACTGTGACTTCCCCACAGTGATGGCTTGTAACCCAGAACTGTGAGCTTAAATAAGCCCTTTCTCCCAAAAGTTGCTTTATGTCAGGGTATTCTATCACAGCAATACAAATGAGGCTAGAACAACTAGATGGCCCAGATAATTCATCAGCTGCCTGTAGGACACCTGGCTCATCTTGGACACTCTTGAAACCTAAAGCCTTATGAATAAAGCAGTCTGGTTGTTATCCAAACCTTCTTTTTATCTGTCATGATAAGCCACCTCACCTCCCACCCAGGGACAAACAACAAAGCTGTGGAGACAGTTGTAAACTCTACCTTCCCCAGCCCTATGAGTCAGCTTTCTTCAAATACTGTAGCTTCCAAATTTCCACCTTTGTTTTGTATGTCCTTTCCTACCCAACCTTAGATAAGCCGGATTCCAAAGCCAGGGAGCTCTTTACTCAATCCCATCATCAAGGCAACCATTGAGCTAGGTGGAACCCACGAGGATTTCCTTTCTGTACCACAATCCATCTACTTGTCCGTCTTCTTCCTGACCTGAAGGATCTGGGAGAAAAAGGGCTGTACATTATGCAGCCCCAGGGCTTGGAGACTATGACCTGGTCACAGCTCCACAGGTGTATGCTGGGTAAGGGGGTACCAAGTGTTCCTCAGTGTTTCTCAAGAGTCCCTGTCATGTCCATAGTCCTTAGAGACACGAGACTCAGTGTAGAAGCTGCAGGTGATGGATGCTGCCAGGCTGCTGTGAATGGTAGGTGACAGATATTTGCAGTTGTGGAAAAGCTGATGTTCCCCCATCACAAACACACACACACACACACACACACACACACACACACACACACACACACACACACACACTCTTGTGGTTGAAACCAGAACAGAAATACTGTGGTCATAATCATCCTTGTACAACTGTTTTAGTGGTTTAGAATCACAGTGCTTGGATTCATGGACCAGGTGGGAGTTAGGAACCTGACAGAGTCCTGGCACACATTGCTTAATAAATGAGTGTTGTGACTGCCAGCTGCTCTGAAGGCTTCTGTATAAATTGAATCCTTCAACACTAATCAAGACAGGTGCAGAAGGCACTCTGTGATGAGGAAGCTGAGGCCCAAATGGCAGGCCCCCCAGCCCTGCCCCAATAATGCCATCACATTATGAAATAGAGTCTTTGCAGATATAATGAAGAGTCTCATGCCAATCATCCTACACTTTGATTTGGTCCTGGTTCCATAACTAATGTCTCTATAAGAGGGATGAGGGATGATTTAAGGTGAGGAATAGCCATGTGAGGATGGAGGTAGAGCATGGAATGAGACACCATAAGCTACCTGGGTCTGGAGAAGGTGGAGGGATCCTCCTGGGAGCCTCCCAAACAGGCTTGGCTCTACCACACCTTGCTATCTCTATTCCAGTTCTGGAATGTTAATTAACAGCTTCTCTGTGGTTTTAACTCTAGCTCATGAAAGTTTGTTCTGCATCCACAAGAAGCCACCACGAGGTAAGAAACTTGCCAAGATGGCCAATCTAGCTTTGGCAGAACTGGGATCTAATGATTCTCAGATTCCTGATACCAACATCCCCCCAATTACTGGGGATGGCCAAGAGGGACTGAGTTGCCTGGGGATTAGGGCTCTGGGCCTCCTCCATCTTTCTCTCTACAGTGGGTACTTTACACACTATGCACACTAGATCTCCCCTGTTTCTATAGCTTTGGTCTAACCCAAAGGCAGCTCCTGGGAGGAAGAGGCAGCTCACTGGTTGGCTCATTCATGCACTGCCTTTGGTTGGACACCTGTTATTGCCTCTGGTCTCCTGTATCTAGCTCTGTCCCCAGAGTCTCCTCCTTCTGTGTGTCTTCCTTGAGGCTGATACAGATTACAGCAATGTGCTGATTACCAAACATCTTACTTCTGTGCCAACTGCTGCATACATGGTCCCCCTCAGTACTGCCAGCTCTGGCAAGGCTAACCAGTGCCCAAAGAGAAAAGACCTGTCTTGGAATCATGAGGTCCAGTTGTGTTTATTCCTACTTGGCTTTCCTGAGCCTGTTGAGTGCCAGTATACCCCAACTATTTCAAAGGAGTCTCACTCAACTGCACGAATTGGCAATATCTCCACAGGGTCCTGGTACCATTTTGTTTTATCTCTTATGGAGCTACAGGGTGCTAGTGCATGGAACCTGTCTAGATGTGACTCCAATTCTGTAATCTTTTTGTAGCTTCCAGGCTGTGAAGAAGTCGGTAGAGGTCTGAATACCATCAATATATGATGTTTATTTTTTCCCTATAGTTGCCTATTAGGATAAGGTCTCATTTATAAATCAGGTCCACTAAGACACTAACAGAAATAGCAAGTGATAAAATAGATCTTAATGATGCATTGTCCTGAGAATTATGTGAATGTGTTCTCTTTGTCTCTGAAAATATCTTATTACACTTTATTCTCTGGTGATGGTGTGAGATACACAATGAGGTGATGGAGGTGGATAAAATATAGGGTAGCATATCTTCAACACAAGCACTACCATATGGTGATGGTCTACCAATAACTTAGATGTCTGGGCAACTGATGGGAAGATAATGTATACAGCATGATATATTGCACAAAGTTGATTCGCCTGTCCTGGACTGGAGGTTGTGAGATGTCACCTTATTACGAAAAACACACAATTTAAACCTCAAGCCCATGTACTCATGCATCATCATACTATGTGTATTTTTATATTACTAAATATCCCCAAATCAGTATGTTAAATCTGCTGAGTGAATTTGAGCACCAAACCAAGATTTTGTTTTAAAATTTGAAGATTACATCTATTTATTTATTTACCGAGTATGTGTGTGCATCCCAGTGCCACAGTATATATGTGGAGTTCAGAAAACAAGTTGTGAGAGTCAGTTTTCTCCTTTTGCTTTGTGGGAGTTCAAGGGATTGAAGTCTAGTTGTCAGACCTGGTGACAATGCCCTTACTTACATAGCTTCCAAACCAAGATACTTCAAGATATTCTACGAAGTTTCACTAATGTTACATTTGCATGAATTAGGGTTTCTGTGTAACTTAAAACAAAGCATGTGGCCTTACTATTAACATGCACATCAATAAACATATGTCACTGTACCCATTCTGCCTATGTTACCCTCCCATTGGTTACTGGCCATCTACATTATCAGATGAACTATCACAATACAGCAGCATGTGAGTCTAAAGAATATGCAAGAAACTTTGGCCTTTGGTCACATTACCAGAAGAACTGTTTGCCCGCCAGGATTTCAACACAATTCTGGGTGTATGGTGCCCACTCCATGGACTCTAGCGAGTCCACTATGGATACACATGGATACTTGGACACCATGGAACCTTTGGCTACACTCCCAGAATGTCCCAGTTCCATAGAAAGATCAGCCTCACCATCCGCTAACTGCCTCGACTGGCAGCCAAACATTCCCTCCAAGGCAGGTTTTTAATTGAAATGAGTTTCTGTGCCAAAGGGCACGAGGCCATCACACAATTTGCCTTCCAGATAAATAAGGGCATGTGGAATCTGGTGAGAGAAGTTGCCTTTTCTCCCCTAGAAATATAAATATACATTTGGTATGATTTGCCACCCAGGCTGACCACCTAGAGTTCACTTCCTTATTCCCCTAAAAATATGGAAAACTACAATCACCGCTCACATTGCTCTTCCTCGCTTACTGTTCAGCTCCATGGATGCTGCTGAAGGTTTGGTGTGCACTGGAGTGTGAAAAGCTATTTAGTATGTAGCCTGCCAGCTGACAGGCTGCCTGAGTCTGTTGCTTCAGGTAATTATGCCCTTCTGGACTGTGAACAGAATCATTGCATCTCAACTAGGAGAGGACCATTACAGATATTTCTCTTCTCTCCTAAATGTGCCACAGAGAAGCCAAGGTCTGCGAGTGCAGTGTTCTTTGGGCCACGTCTCATGCTTCTCATGGCAATGTCTCCAGCTTGGCGTCCCAGAGTCTGGAAGCCCCATCCCCAGGGACCTGTACCATAGTTCTTCATATCAGCCTGCCCAGCCAGACTACTCCATTTTGAATTGGCCCTTATTCTGGCTCACAGCTGATGCCAATGGTTTGCATAGTCCGAAACCGGGAGCCACTGAGGACTTGAGTCTCAGCCTTTGTCACTGATCACTTGATCATTCCCCAAGCCTCTTCTCTTTTCCCTTCTGGAAATTTCTTCTCTGGCCTCTCTAATTTCTATATTGATCTTTTATCTCTTCTGTTCCCTTAACTTGACCTTCAGGTGCCCAGAGAAATCTAAGTTTACTCAGTAAACAGAGAGCTCATACATTGAAACTCACTGGTCACTACTCAGCTCACTTCCCATCCTTACAGACACAGTGGCCTTGAGTAAGCTACTTAACTGTATTATACAATGTAGTGACATATTTTATATTTAATAAAGTCAGCCTGGAATATTGGAGAACAGAATCACCCACAGTCAAATCAGAGGGTCAGAGAGTGGTCACTCATGCCTTTAATTCCAACATAGGAATGACCTAGTGGTGACCTGTGCCTTTAATCCCATCTCAGGAGACAGAGATCCTTCTGTATTTCTGTGAGTTCAAGGCCTAACTACCAAGCAGTAGTAGCTCACACCTTTAATTCTAACTCTAGAATTATGATGCAGAGTTGGACCTGGAAGTAAAACAACTACCTAGGTGAAGAAGATATTTAAGGCAGGCATAGGTGGACATTGAGGTACTCTGTAGAAGTGACCAGCCAGACAGGGGCAGCACATGTTATTAGTCCCAGCACTTGGAAGGCAGAGGCAAGAGAATCTCTGTGAGTTCGAGGCTGCCTTACAATGCAAGTTTCAGGACAGCCAGGATTGTTAAACAGAAAACCTTGTCTTTAAAACAAAACAAAGCAAAAGCCTGGAGAGATGGCTCTGTCCTCTGATAATCCAGGCTGATTTTATTAAATATAAAATATATTACCACAATACAATGTCCCCATACATTGCTGTGGATTTATGATGGATACTGAGTATACAGCAAGTACTTAATAAACATTCTCTGACAGTGTCCTTGGGTTGTCATTCATGTTCAAATCATTTATCTCAAATTATTATAAAATTGCTTACTTACTCTACAATAAATTTCAAAATCCTTAGCATGAAAGCTTCCTCAAAACAGGAAGTAGTCACCCACAGCCTCCTTTCTGGCCACTGCCTACCTTGGATCCATTGCACCAAAGGAAACACTGGGACATGCTTTTAGACATCTATTAGTTACCTTATACTCTTTGCAGTTTTATCTTGCTGGAGATTGTATCCAGCGCCTTCCACTGCCAAACAAGCTGTTTACCATCAAGCTACACATAGTCCTGAATCCTTGTCTATTAATCTGTATCCCATGTGTCATTCTTACTATTCCCTTCATCCTTAAAGACCCAGGCTAACTTCTACTTTCCCTGAAAAATAATAATCACATCCTTTGCTGTTTCACAATTCCTTTATCCTGTATTTAAAAGTCCAGTATACCAGTCTGTGCTCTGCTTTCCTGAGCCCCTCCCAGCCCTCATAATGATCACACTAAATTGACACACAGAATCTGTGTCTATCTTCTTTACTGTCTCTGAGCTGGCTGAGGCAGGGGGATAAGTAAATCAGCCCCCGGGCCCTGAGGGCACCATATAGCTGAGTGCTCAGTGCCTCACAGTAGCAAAGCAGCTTTGGAGATCTGGCTTCCAACATCGATGTTTACTTTTACTGTCTGGTGGTCATTGGTCAAATATCTAGCCTCTGATAAGTGTCAGCCTCTACAACACAATGAGATAACATGAGACGAGCTTCCTTTGAGGGCTGGTACAAAGCAGGTTCCCAACAGATGTGAGCTGGCTTTTAATACCACAGTCTGTCTTTGCATGGGCTATGAATGGGAACCCAGCTCACACAGGTGATACTATACATAGTCTCTAGATGATTCGAGTGCTTAGTCATAATTCTTTGCATTAAAGCAAACCAATGACTGGAAAAAGCAGAGATTAGCAGTGGGCCCGTGCACTCTACAGATTCCTCAAGGGTCATTTAATTTTGTTTGACTTTTAGCTAGCCAGTGAACTCAGGTGTGGTTCCCCTATATATTAATTTGCAACAAAATGAAAGAGCCAGCACAGGTTATTGCTTTCTTTCTGGAGTTGTTAGTAGCATTCATGGGAACAGGAAACTGCTTTTGTTAAAGTGTAAGACATTTCTCAGCCATAGACCATTAGGAATTCACAGTCTGTATGAGAAGAGGAAAGCGAGGTGAATCTAATTGGCTAAGGAAGAAATAGAGAAGCTTGGATAAGAGGCAGAAATGAATCATGAACAGTGTCGGGAAAGCATTTCGTGTTAAATGGGTCAGATTCTCCTAGTGGAGTGAATAAAAGGTAGACGTGGTCGTCTGGAAGAGTAGGATGTGTTCTTAACCACTGAGCCATCTCCCCAGCTCCCCTGACTTGCAGTAATTCTAATGGGAGGAGCAGAGGCACAACACAGTTAACAGTGAAGCAGGTGACAGACTTCTAAACAGCATCTTCTGCAGAGACCTTTGCTTACATAGGGATGGAATATCCTGCATTCAAATGTCCAGGATCAGATGTGTTCCAGCTTCAGATGGCTTCAGACATTGGGGATGCTTGCACATATGTAATGAGGCATCTGCAGGGTAGTTACAGGTCTCAAAGTGAAATTAGTTTATATTTCCTCATGCATATGGCAAGGAAGTAATTTTACAAAGTTCTAGGGTGCTTGTCTTTTCAACCGTGAGTGTTACATGAGGTCAAGTGTAGAAGTTTTCATTCGTGGCATCACGTCATCGCTTGGAACATTCTGAATTTGGGCTTTAGATTTCTAGATTAGGGATGCTCATCCTACAGGCTGCTACTTAAAGGGTTCTGGGATATCTGTTTGTCCAAGACAAGTGACTCTGTTTAACATTTTCTGGGGACCTTGCTACAGAGCCCTAATTGTACCGTGGGATGCAGCACTCTGTGACCTATTCTTGTTCCACTAAACATCTTCCTTGCTTATTGGCCAAATCTATTCTCTTAGATGCTTTCTGTCAATTAACTCCTCACCTGAGGGTCCTGGTGGACATAGTTCCATCTCACTGCTATGCTCTGTGTGACTCGTGCTGAACAATCTTGATCTTTCGGGACCCAGTTGAAGTGTGACTTGTCAGTTAAGTTACCCTGGACACCTCCAGCCTCAGTCCTCCACTCTACCAATGCCTCTCTTTCCCATCAGAGTTCTAAAAACGATCTTAAACTGTTCTGCGCTATTGCAGCACCAAAATTGGAGTGTCATGCCTAGCCTCACATTTTAATAGTCAATTTGACAGACTCTGAAAATCACCTGGGAAGATGATCTCTATGAAATTCTTTCTGTGTAGGGTGGCTGTGGGCATGTCTGTGGGAACTTGATTGTCTTGACTTCATTAATTGAGGTGAGAAGACTTGTTCACTCACTGTGGGTGGCACCATTCCCTAGGGTACGTGGTCCTGGATTGTGTGAGTGTAGAGAGGTGTAGAGCACTGACAAACGTTCATGTGTTCATTCTCTCCACTCTTGACTGTGAGTTTGACTAGCTGCTTCAAGCTTCTGCCTTGACTTTGCCTGAACTGGTGCACTGTCATCTAGCTGAGCTTGGGAGACAGATCCCTTTCCCTTAAAATTGCTATTGTCAGAGTATTTATCACATCAACAGAAACAAAACTAGGGCAGAGGCCAGCTGGAAAAAGCTAGACACCTTTGATGGCTGTGACAATACCTAACAAAAGCAATTTAAAGAAGAAAGGTCTGTTCTGGCTCACACTGTGAGGGCCCAGTCCATCGATGTACGGGCTGAAAGCGTGATGACAGGAGTGTGGAATAGGTATCACACCGCATCTAGAGTAAGGAAGGAGAGATTAATGCCAGTGTTCACTTTTTCTATTCCTTTGGGATGATGTCACCTTCATTTAGAGTGAGTCTTACTTCCTCAGTTAAATCTTTTTGGAAACACCCCCATAGACACCAGGAGGTATATCTCCACCGTGATTCTAAATTCAGCCAGATTAGCAATGAAGATTAATAATTACACTTCTGAAGCCTAAGTTTCCTTGAACCCCACTAGCTCATGGTCAGAAGCAAGGTGCTTTGCAGCAGAGAGAGGGGTGTGACTGCTGTTGGCCCTGAGCATGCCGCTGGAGGAAGACAGTGAGACAAGCCCAGCTGAGGGAGGCCATGTGTGGGTCCCAATGAGAGGCCTGTGGTTCATCCAGATAAAAGTGGAGCTCACACCCTTTTACCAGCTCTTCTCTAGAAACTTCATGGCTCTCTGTTCTCTTATCTTTAACAAAATAGACTCTCCCAGCTTGCAGTGCTGTTTAGCTCCTCTATGCCCTTTCTTTATCTAACAAAACATGGCCTCTGTGTTACCTTCTGAGGAACCCATCTGTGACTACCCCTGAGGAGGCCATCTCCCCTTCCTGGGGGAGCTGCTGCTTCTGTCTGTGCCTTGGACTGTGACATCCACGTCACACACTTACATGTCTGTGCTTCCTCAGGCCTGAGCACTGAGGATCCCTGCTTCATTTGTCACTCTACGGTTCCCTCAGAACCTCACACCCCCTTTACACCCCTCACCATGTGCTGCAGGAGTGTCTACTTGCCATTCTGCCCCATATTAATGAATTGGGGAACCCTGGGTGGCAGCTGGGCATTCCTGACTTTTATTCTGATACATCTTACAGAAACCTCTTCCAACCAATGGAGAAGTCCATCTTCTCTGGTAGTGAATTACAATTTGCTTCTGGGCATATATCCCTTCTAGAGAAATCTTTGTGTACAGACTTCTGGGACCTTACTCATCAGCCTGCTCTGGAAGCCATGCTTGGAGCATTCCAGGAACTTGTTTTCAGGCCTTGGAAGCAAACAGTTCAAATGAGTGAAAACAACAAACCCTCCCCTGGCATTAGGAATTCAGAGCTTTGGGAACTGTGAGGGTGGACTTTAATAAGAACCCTCCCCCACAACCCCAAAATCTATGGCTGCCCTTGCGTGCCCCATAGTCCCCAATAACACAGCCATTTGGAGGTCACCCTCTGAAGCCCACTGAACTTCCCTTCAATGCATTTGCTCATTAATTCAAGCCCAAGGCTTCTCTAATTAGGACATAAGAAGCCCAGAATCTTACATACAGCTGTGACAATAAACTGACTTCTGTCTGAGAAAGAACAGCTTTTTGGTAGGATTCAGTGTTCAAAAGCAGCTTGGGAGAGAGACAGGAACATAGGTTTCAGGTCCAAGAGTCTTTAAATCCCACCTCCCTCTCTAAGTGCTGTGTGACCTCAGGCAGGCTAATGACCCTCTCTGGATTTCACACTCTTTGCATGTAAAAGGAGAGGAGGCTGTAAGAACAGCCAGTGGATGGATACTCTAAGGATAAAGTGTAATAATGATATGCACACAGTGGGACCACCATCATAGTGACTGAAGCTGGGGCTGAAGTGAGGTGACCAGCAGGTCCCCCACAGTTCTCCCTCCCTGAGGAGAAGAGCCAGAGCCCCGTTGCCTCACTTAAAGGAGGCTGGGACAAGAGCTGAAGTGGAGTCTTGAGGAAGCCTTCTATTTTTGCCAGTATTTATTGACAATCCTTAAGATTATATATTAGTAATTAATGACTCAGTTGTTGGATTATGGGAAGAAAATTGGATAGACTTCTATTCTATAGCCCAGAATAGCTTTGAGCAGGTGATTCTCCATCTTCTGATTTCTGACATTCCAGGTGCAAGCTGCTAGGCTTGGCTCAGATTCCAAATGTGTACCCGAAACCTGACAGCAAGGAGTGTCATGAGAAACCCCGGTCATATTTATTTCACAGCTAAGTTGTCCTCATATTTTCTCAGGTCACATGGTAGGAACAACACAGCAATTATGATGAGAACACCATGCGGTGGTTTCTGTAGAAAAAGAATCAGAAAGGAACCCCACAGCAGGCAGCAGAAGAACCAGACAGGCAGCATGTACGCTCCCATGCCCAAGGCCTGCCTGAGAACAGCAGACCAAGTGGCTGCAGTTTGTCTCAGTCAGGCAGAGGCAAAGGAGGTGGGTGCTGCTTTCCAGGAAAACTACCTGAGGAAAACTATTGACTTTTCTCTCAGTGACAAGACACCTGACAGGGGCTGCCTAGAAAGGCAGGATTTGGTTTGGCTCAGTCATTTTAAGGAAGGGATGGCTTTGTCTTGGTGGCCAGAGCTGCTGGGCCATCTCAATAACATGCCACAATAAGTCAGGACCCTTGGTACCCATCCCAGGCAGCCCCTTTTGTAGGGTTGTTCACATGACTTTCTGTGTCCAGTGGAAGCTTGGGAAATGAAATGCAGGCAGTGGTGCCCAGCATGTGGAGACTCTATCCTGTTATGCTGCCAACAAGAGGGGAAGCCTGACAAGCCCCCTGATACCTTGATGTGTGGAGGCACATCTGTATCATGGTGACTTCCTCTTTTTCATGAATGTTCGAGTGAGTATGGAAAGCCAAGACTGGCAGAGGAGATATCCTGGACACCAACAGAGCTATGGAGCAGTGCACAGCTACCATTGTCAGGGGGCAAGTTCTGACGGACCTTATATTCCAGTGGCTGAAGGCAAATGCCAACATTAAGATGTAACAACTGCTGAAGTCATTAAGAAGACCAATGAGTCACATCACAAAAGAATAACAAAATGACAAAAAAAACTCCACAGAAACAAGGCAAGAGAAGCTAGGGGAAGGAGAAAGGAAGAGAGAGGCATTTCAGCAATAAAGGCTGCCCCAGAAGGTCCACCAAGCAGTCTTCAGGCAGGACCTGAAAGCAGATAGAAACAACAACAATCCTGCAGAAAGGTAGGATGGGCGGCAGCAGCTGAAGACCCTTGATGCCAACCTGACCCTTGAAGTTCAACCCATAGAATGCAGGATGGAAGAAAAGAACTGACTGGAAAGTTGTTCTGTGACCTCCACACACAGGCCAGGGCACATATGCATGTGAATACACATATGACAAAATGTATTTATTTTCTAAAGAAAAACAAAAAGAGGCACAAGAAAGAGTAACAAATACTTAAGATCAGCAGAGAACACCCAATAGGTGTCACTTCCACAAGAGGCTGCAAGAAAAACAACTGGGAATCATGTAAGGACAGACAGACAAACATGTGCCTAGGAATACAGATCCAGAATGACCAACCCCAAGGACAAATGGTGCTCTGGTGATGCTATTGGATTCTATTGAAAAAGAATAGCAAAGTTTTGCTCCTATTTATTGCAGAAGGGATGGAGGGGTTGCTAAGCAGTGGAGGCAGTGTGGAGGTAACTCCTTGTTGCAGAGGCTGGGAATTCTCCTGGGGCAACTAGAGCCCTGAGTAGGAGGCAGAAGGTGAATAGGATTCAGGAGGTGAATGAGTGGCCACTGAGAAGGCAGAAAAGAAATACCCAGGCTTAAGCCTATGTGTGGATGTGGGGTGCTCACCCATGTAGGGCTTGGTGCCGGCCATGGAGGAAGCCTTCTCTGCTCCTTTGACAACTGTGGCGATGTTGAAGTCCGTGATGTGCACATGCCCTGCAGAAAGAACATAAAGTTAGCCGGCACTGTGGATCTGTGCTCTCCCCATGCTACTGGAGGCTGTAGTCTGTGGTCTACATGGTGGGTGCAGAAAGCCGACACCAGGATGTGCGTCCATCCTTTAGCAGTCTCTGTTTCTCACAGTGTCTATTCTGCATTCAGGTTTAAAAGTGAGAGTCCATCACCACGTGCATGTTATTTGTGTGGTTATGATCGTGTTTGGGGGCTGTATGACACATAGATGGACATAAAGTTAATACACACTAATCTGGAGAGGGAAGGCCAGTCTGGGTGTCACTTAGGACATCTGGGAGGGACTGCAGTGAGGAGGACATGGCTATAGTTTACTGTGGTCTCTGAGCTTTTAGCATTGAACGGAGGTGGAAGGGGATAACCTTTGATGCAATCGAATGCTATGGCAGCCAATGGGATTTGAAAAGACTGGGGGCCTTATAATATAGATGTTGAAGAAATGAGAGAAAAAAGAGATAAAGAGAAAAGGGGAGGAAATGGGTGGGATGCAGATGGAGGGAAAATGAAGAAAGGGGAAAGGCAGAGCATCCTTGGGGGGCAGCACTTGTTCTCTGGGGCATTTGGTATGTGAAGAAAGCAGCTCTGAGGGACGGATGGAAAATCTGAGTATAACTACATTTCGTTCAGTCACCATGCCATGGGAAACGGCTCTTTTGCTGTTTGGAATGAGGTACTTGCACACAGATAAGGGCACAAGCAGAGCTGCCTTAGTGGGCACATGAAGGTCAGCTGCTGGAGCAGGTGCCAGGAGGCCCAGGGGGCTGTGTATGTGAGAGGCATGCCCAATGTGGTCAGCCACGGAAGACAGGGAAAGCAATGGTGGCCTCAGGCACCAACACAGTATCACATCACACAGCTGCCAGCAGCAGAGCTCTGGGTTTGTTATCACAGGCACTCCAGCTCTCCTGTGAGAAATGGGACTTATTTATTTCACGAATTTTACTTGGTCTTATAATAAAAAGTCGGAACTAGATATGGGGGAAAAGCTAAAAGAATAGAGAGACAGAGAAACAAGTCACATCCTCTCCTTAGGAATCCTCAGACTCAATGCCTCTAAGTCCTCAGCAGAAAGGGAGCTGGGTCCCAGGCAAAGGGCTCAACTCCTGCCTCCTCTTTCTCTGCCCAAGTATTTCACTTCATCATTCAACTTTCCTAGCATTAGGATTAAAGGTATGTGCCACCACCACCTGGCTCTGTTTGGCCTTGAACTCAGAGAGAATCTCTGTCTCCTGAGTGCTGGGATTAAAGGCGAGGGTCATCATTCCCTGGCCTTGATGGTTAAATGTGGTTTGTCTCTGTCTTCTAATTTCCAGGCAAACTTTATTAAATACACAATATATCTGTGTCCCCCAGCCAAGATCACACAACAGTGCCCTCCTGTTTCCTCACCCCTAACGCTAACAGGCAGGTGAATTTCACCTTCCTGAGGGCTCTGAGGCTATGTCTATGGGAGGGAGGCGTTAGCCCTTGTTGTGCCCCCTACATGAGTAGCTCCATGCCTGGCACATCTGCACCCACAGAGAGGGTTCTGGAGCCTTCAAATGCAGCTTTTATTCAGTTTCCTTCCATTTCTTCTGCATGTTAAAAACTTTAGTATTTATATTCTGACAGTGCTGCCAGCTCATTAGAATAATAAGCCAAAGAACGCAGGATGTTTGTGAGTTCCCTCTGTGTGCATGGTGTGTGTGTTATATATGTTCATGCACATATATGTGTGGGTTTGCACACTCACGTGCATGCATAAGGATCTAGAAGGCAGAGCTCAACATTGGGGAGTCTTTCTTATTTCTCTTACCTTATACACAGGGACAGAGACTCTTGACCCTGGATAGACTGGCTGGCCAGCAAGATCCCACCAACCTCCTGTCTGCTCCCCCCGCCCCAGCCCTGGGACGACAGGTGTACCATGAGACAACCAATGTTTCGCAAAGTTCTGGGGATCCAAATTCATCTTCCCTCACGAGCTATCTCCACAGTCACTTGCTTTCCCTTTACGTGCTCCTCCACTTCTCCATGATCCAAATGTCACACTGGATTGGCCAGCTTTTCCACTCTTTCTCCCGTTACTTATGTAAACACATATTCATATAACTTGGGACGTTAGTGTGTCCTATGAGGTTATTGCCACAGGTCAGCCTGAAAAATTACTTTTAGACTTATTCATGTTTCACAAGCATTTTAAAAACATACAAGTCTACTTAGGATGTTCAATGCTTTATCCCCTGTGTTAGTCTGTCTTTTGTTTCTGTAGCCACCTATTTGAGGTTGGGTAACTTATAAGCCCATAGCTTTGGAGGCTGAAAACCCAATTCTGGGCAAAATCCTCTCTGTGTCCTCTAGGAGAAAGGCAAGTGGCTGTGGCTGTGGGAACTGAGCCCATTGGAAAAGGGTTTTCTGGAAGGCTCAGGAATGAAGTACTTTCCTTTCAGGAGCTACCATTGATGACATTCTCTGTCTTTTCCTATACCATACAGGGAGCCAGTTCCCTAAGACTGCTGAGGCTGTCAGCCAGTGCCAGTAAGATGATAAAGCTGAAGGTCAGGAAAGCAGAACTTTGGAAAAACCAGACGAATAGGCTCCAAGTCAGATCCAAGTACTCCACACCACTGTCCTTCAGCTATGTGAGCTAAACAAGACAGCCCCAAACCAAACCACCTCTCACTGCTTTGGGACTGTGGGAGTCGGGATCTGTGTCACAGGTGAGGAATGCTGCCTCAGTTGATGCAGCCACTGATTCTAGCTTGGACAGGTCATTTGCTTTCCATAAGGACCAGATTCCTTATCTGAGGGGCTGAGATATCCATTAGTTTTGGTTGGGGTGGTGGGTGCTGTATTAGCTGCTCTTCTTCTCCTGTGATAAAACATCATGACCAAGCAACTTAAGGAAGAGTGTATTTGGCTTACAGTTTCAGAGTGTAGAGTCCATAACATGGCTGTTCGCATCCCCATCACTGTTCACAAATAGGATGGGAGGAGGGATGGGGACTATAAGGCCTTGAAGCTCACTCTTAATGACCTAACTCAAAGCCCACATTTCCATAAGGGTTTATCACTTCCTCAAACAGCATCCAAACGAGGACCAAGTGTGCAAGTCTGTGGTTTTATGAGGACATTTCTCCTTCAGATAAGTTGTGATAGTTAAGACTGATTGATGACAACCTGACATTCTCTACACCCATTCAGGAGACAAGCTCCTGGGCACATCTGTCAGGGGTTACCTGAGGCGAGAGAACCCAACCTAAATGTGGTGAATACCATTCCATGTGCTGGGGTCCTGGAAGAAGAGGACAAAGTGGGGGGTGGAGCCTCAGCATTCTGTTTCCTGACTGTGGGTATCATGTGACCAGCTGCCTCACACTCCTGCCCTTTGACCTCTCTGCCATGACGGACTATCAAACTTTAAATCCCAAGTGAACCCATTTTTTCTTAAGTTGCCTCTGCCTGGTATTTTCTGATAGCAATAAAACTAAGTAATGGGGTAGTTAAAAAATTAAGCTGAGGATGTGGAATATCCTGAAGGAGAAGGTGGGGTGGAGCAAGCTGGTAAACCTCTGAAGTAAGGGTGCTGTTGGCAGAAGGAAGCATGAGGGACCAGCAAGGAGGTCAGGAGGTGGAAGGGGGTGCTAAAATTGTCAGAATCGGAATGGAGTTGCCTTTACGAAAGAGAGTAAACTTAGCTGAAGAAACTCCATTTTGAATTATAAAGGTAAAATAAAGTTCAGTTTCACATTCCCGGCAGGGGCTTGCCCAGTTCCAAGAAAGAATAAGCTAAGCACTACTTAAGAACTTTGGATGATCCAACCCTAAGGCAGTAAAATGCCACCCCACCCAGTTAGGGTCCAGGAATGTTAAGCTGTGGAAAGTCCCTAAGCAAAGCCAATCAACAGCACATTTTCACCCTTATCCTTAAGTAACCCTGCCTTGTGGTTTTTGCCTTTAAAAAGCATGTGTAATTTAGGGTGGGCAGCTCTTTCTTGCCCTGCTACATCGGGTATATGGAACAAACTCCCTGCCTGGCTTGTATTGTGCTGACAATAAACTTTGCTGTTGCATTTCAGACACCTCTGTCTCTGGTGGGTGGTCTCAGGCAGAACATTTACCAAAACAAACAAACAAACAAAAAAGTAGAATTGAGCATGTCCTTGAGCATATTGGCTTGATAAACAGAATCCTTGATAATAATTCTGCCAAATAAGGCTGTTGTTTAGGTACCTACCATAAGGATATCTTTTGTGTCAAGGCCAGGTATAGCCACAACCTCAGATGCAGGTTTCTTAAAATACAACTATGTACCAGAGAAGCTTCCAGAAGCACATTCCTTAGCCACAGCCAGTGCACAGCTCTCCCTGCCTGGAAGACACCTCTGGAGCCTCCAAACATGTTCTAGAATAATTTGGGTGGACCGTTCCTTCCAACTGGCAGATGTTTCTGCTAGCCTCAGTCTCCCTAGCTGTATCTACAGTCCACTGTAACATGTGTGTTGTGTTCAGAGATCACCATTAGCTCATTTTCTTTAAAGTTTTTATTATGTCAGTGAGAAAAAAAATCCCTGGGAAAAGGCAGGGCAGGAGTAGGCAGGTGTTGGACCCTCAGGATTGTAGGGACACTGGCTCCTATATGAAGGTTTGGAGTTAATCTGACTGAATTTTGAATGTCACCTTGAGTACTTGTCATGAGTGTATTATGTAGACAAGAACAAAAGCAAGGAAAATGGGAAACAGTTAAAAATGTAATCTTTTTTAATATTCCTTTTCAGTATAAGCTACATAGGGCTACACAACTGCTGAGCAGACCTCAGAGCACATGTTACCCCTAAGTCTCCTTAAAGGAAGGTATTAATATCCCTTTTGTTTTAATTTAAAACATTTATAACTATCATCACTGTGAATGTGTGGGCATGTATGCCCCAATGCAATTGTAGAGATCAGACAGCAACTATGTGGAGCCGGTTCTTTCCTTTCACCTTTACATGGGTCCTAGGATCAAACCTAGGTCATCAAGCTTGCATGTGAGCACCTTTACTGATGAGATATCTTGAGGACCCACAGTGTAGCAGATGCATGGGTAAGTGAAATCAAGCTCTGCACTATGTTATCCTCCCACCACCACCCCAGAGCCCAGTCAGAAGACCTGTCTACTTCTTTCTTGAATGTGGTTGGAGGACTCAAGACATCTGGAGGCAGATGCCTGGCAGCTTGTGTGTGCACAGTGGGAATGCAGAGTAGACTTCCACTGCTGCTGCTCTTGTGTGCTGATAGATGGGTTGTCACTTCCTGTTGTGGTCCTCTGATGGTTGCCTTTAGATGTGAAAATTAGGGTTGAACAAGCTTTCCTAGGAGGCACAGTGTAGAGATGAACTGAGTGTCAGGCAGCTTGTTTCCATAACTAAAAACACCTACAACTTAAAAACACCTAGAACTTTTGGGAGACCCACTAGCATGGCTCTAATGAGGATACTATCAACCATTTATCAATCCTTCAGCCTTATTTGCACATCCTATACTGACATACTTTGCTCCCTTTTCTGAAAGTACAGAGCGCCATCTCACCTCCCAGTTTTTTTGCTCCTTCTTGTAGCAGGGTTATCTGTTACATTTTAAATAATTGTCCCACCTACAGGTTTAATAAAAAGCCGATTGGCCAGAGGCAGACAGGAAGTATGGGCGGGGCTACCAGACTAAGGAAACTCTGGGAACATCTTAGAGTAGAACACAGATGCCACAGAGTTGCTGGAGCTACCAGGAGATATAGAGGAAATGCTCCTGAGAAAAGATACTGAGCTACATGGCTGAACAGATTAAGAATAAAGAGCTAACAAGTTATATGCCTGGGTCCTAGGCCAATCAGTGTAGTAAAAATAATACAAGTGTCTGTGTGATTATTTGGGCCTAAGTAGTAGTGGGGCTCAGAGTGGGTACAAATCTCAGAAACATTTTATAATACCTCCTCTGCCTGGAGGACTTCCTGCTGCTCCCTCCTTTGCCTGAAGGACTTCCTGCTGCTCCCTCCTCTGCCTAGAGGACTTCCTGCTGCTCCCTCCTCTGGCTGGAGGACTTCCTGCTGCTCCTTCCTGTATCTGGAAGACTTCCTGCTGCTCCCTCCTGTGCCTGGAGGACTTTGTTTTTTTCTTCAAAACCTGGCCTATGAGTTCTGTTATTGATAGACTTGAGTCCAGAGGAAAACTCACTAATTCAGGGTGTGCTTTCTCTATGACTTGGTCTATGTCCCCTCTGTAATGGAATGTCAGGGACTGAGTGGCTCAGGTAATACGTGTGTACTTGTATTTCTGAAGTCTGAGAACAGGTAGCAGCATGGTTGGGTTTGGGGGAAGGGCTGCTGATATGGTTAAGATGCTTGTATCCCTGTGTCTTAGTGATTTTTCTGGTTGCTATGACCAAATGCCTGGCAAGAGGGAAGATTTGACTTGGGCTCACAGTTTAAGAAGGGTCTAGCTCATCACTGTGGGGAAGAAGCAAGAGACCAGGGCTGGTCCACAGTCAGAGCACAGATGAAACATGAAATGGACCCAGGGACACACTTCCTCTCATAATTCTCCACCTCCTAAGGGTTCCACAACCTTCCCAAAGGGCACTATCACCTAGGAACTAAGAGCTAAGACACACAAGCCTGCAGAGGACATTACATGTCCAAACCAGTGCACATCTAAAATTACACACTGAAAGGCAATCCCTTGTGTATTTGAGGTGAGACCTTTATGGGTGATTAGGACACATGGCAGCTCCTGTGAGCAGGCTAAGTGTCATTACGCTAGTCACCTCCTTTCCCTTCTTCCCTTCCGTCATCAGAGGTCACAGTGACAAGGCTCCCTCCTGGGAGCAGCCCTCACTAGACACTGCTGAAGGGGTTAACTCTCCCACTCTCACTATTGAATTTAGGTTCTAGGTCTCTGAGAAGGGCAAACAGGTGTCTTTTCCAACAAAGGGCCACTTATCAAACATAGAGGGCCTAAGTCAGCATCATGATATCTCAAGGACAAACCCAGTAGCCTCCTTCTCAGTCATGTCCACGCTTGTGCAGATGTGTCCAGAAATAAGATTAGACTTCAGTCAATTAAAGTATACTAATTAACTGCTGCTTGCTTAAGCATATTATGTATCTGACACTGGAACTCTCTTTAGCTGTACTTTAAAGGAGCCTGCCTATCTCTCTCGGGGTCATCACCATTTTGTGCAGGTGAATGACCCCACATGCATGCTGATACAATAAATTCCCTTTGTTCTTGCATGTCATTTGAGTATGGAGGTCTTTCTTCAGCATTTCCTCCAACCCTATACTGCCACTGCTGATTGTCAATCTTGAGCTTCCAGCCTTTGGAGCTGTGCTAACCTTCTATTATTTTTTATCTACACAGCCTAAGGGATTATGTTATAGTACAGCAGTGAGATAAGCATAGTCTCTTTTTTAAAGCTAGCTCCTTGCTTGCTTTGGGTGGACACAGAGACAACTCTATTTGCTTCATTCCTTGTAGGGACTCCAGCCCCATTGCAGGGTAGTGTCATAGTCAGTGTCCTAATGCTGTAAAGAGACACCATCTCCATGACAACTCTCATAAGGGAAAACATTCAACTGGGGACTTGTTTCCAGCTTCAGAGACTTTGTCCATTATCTCCATGGCTGAGAACATGGTGGCATGAGGACAGGCATGGCCTTGGAGAAGTATTTAAGAGATGCACCCTGATCCACAGACAGAGAGAGGTAAACTGGGTGTGGCATGGGCTTTGAAAGCCCACCTCCAGTGACACACTTACTTCAGTAAGCCCACACACCTCCCAGTCTTACAGTGCACTCCTTGATGACCAAGCATTCAAATACATGAGCATATGAGAACCATTTTCATTCAAACTCCCTACAGAGTTACTACATTTTGGTTGTTAGGCCTTGAACTCACAGAAACACAGAAAGATATCTGTGTCCTGAGTTATGGGATTAAAGATGTAGGTCACCACTTGTCATTAAAGGCCTGAGTTACCAACTGTCATTCCTGTGCTGGAATTAAAAGTGTGAGTTACCACTCTCTCACCCTCAAGGCTTTACTTTACGTGATTCTGTTCTCTGATATTCCAGGGTGAATTTATTAAATATAAAATATATCATCATATGTTACCTCCATGATGTCATCCAATCACCTTTGAAAGTCCTTTCCTAGAGTCTGACCACACGTATTGAAGATGGAGAACTCTATTCACTCTAGTACAGCCTGGACTAGGACTTCCTAAGGGACACACGTTTCCCTTCATTGTCATCCCAACTTCCTGCCCACCACTCTGTATGTCGCCTTGTTCCTCTCTTTGATTCCAGAAACCCTTCCTTGTTCATTTTCATCCTCAGGGCCCGGACTGGAGAAAAGAAAGACTTGCTGAGAGGTGACTGGATAACTTAGCCCCAGCCCAGCAAGTGCATCCTGTGGCTTGTATTTGTTATCCTTACAGAGACAGCACAGCAACCCCAGAGGCTGGCAGTGTCCTCATACATGGGTTTGTAACATGCATCCCTCTAGGCCTGCCTCTGAAACCCCTGGGCTAGGTGCAGAGACAGAAAGTAGAGGAACAGGCCAGGTGTTAGGGACGGCATCCATGGCCACCTCCTTCCATACTCATCCAATTGGAACTTGAGGCATGCCACTCCCGAGTCTCTCCTTTACCCCCGCTGGCTCTCAGATCTACCCCATGCCCAAGACAGAGCTCAGTGGTGCAGTTTAGATGAAGCAACTGGAAGCCTGAGAGATAAGAACCGGAGGCAGCAGCCTTGCCCATGGCGCTGGCTGCCCGTGCTCTCCTATGCTCACTGCTAAAAATAGCTGTGCTTTTGGGCTCTCTGCATGGGCTATGAAGAGGGGGATGACTTTTATCTTCACACAGATCTGCTATCTTGGGCACTGCACACAGCTCGTGTATTCCAGCCACTTGTCTGTACTGAGATCACAACGATCTACCGCAGGAAAGAAAGAAAGTCAATCAAAATCCACACACAAGCTTATCAGAGCTCTGTCTCCTGGTGAAAGCAGATTGTTCTCAAAGCCTGCCTTTGCCTGTTAGTGCCTTCTACTTTGTGGGATTTGGCTTCTTCCCATCACACAGTTGTGAAGAAGTAATGCATGGCTTTTTGGCAACCCATTTATTGCAGGCTGCCTCTGTGTATGGGGCATGCGTAAGACCCAAGCTAGTAATAGAAATGATATCCACTGAGATAGTGTCAGTGTGACCCGGGCATGCCTGGGTGCTGCTCTCCTTGTCCTTGATTCTGAAACGGCCATGGGAAATGAGCCCTCTGGAGTATGACCCTTAGAAGGAGAGCTGAGTCACTCAGGTACCAGCCACCCAGGCCACTGTGGGTCAGCTGACAGCCAGAAAGCCTTAGTCCTAGAAGCAACCAGCCACTTTAATTAGAGTGGCCTTCCACCTAGCTGGACTTAGTAGCCAATTATCCTGGCCTAGCCTACGACACTTCCACTCCCAAGACCCGTGAGCCAGCTGACTGCTCCTTTGTTATGCTTTTAAAGTGATGTGGGAGAGTCATACTCAACTTGGTTGTGCAATGGAACACAGACACACCCCTTCCTCTTCTCTCCACATCTACAAAGTCCCCATTGCTAGGAGCCCTTAGTCACTAAGCAAGGTCACCATCACCTCTTCTTGCCAGATGCCTGTCTTTCTTTAGCTCTGTTCCCCAACCCTCATGTTCTACTTGGCTGTTGATTGAGACTCCAGGTCTCAGCTCTATCTTAAGAATTGAAGCCTACCCTATGAGACCAGGAGGGAGCAGGAAAGTTTTCCTGGGAGCTTTAGATTTTGTGGAATGAGCAGATCAGAGCACCATCAATAAAATATTCATGTGTGTATCTACTGATTTTTTTGTTCTCATTAAAATGCAGCTCTGTTGTCTCCAAGGTGGTACCTAATGAGACAGATAGCAACACAGGGTTCCCTGTTCCACAAATTGCTTCCTAATGTGGTTTTTAAAAAGGGTGGGTGGGTGCTGTCTGAATGTGCCATGTGATTACCCACTTAAAAATATTCAGGGTCCTGCCCCTGGTTGTCTTCATACTGAACAGCATCTGCTCAATAAAAAGCTTTAGATGATGTAATAGTCATAAAGACTCCTGAGATAAATGATCAAAGATACAGAAAATTAAATTTCTGACCAATGTCAGACACACCCTGTGGAGCGGAGAGGAACATTATTGCCTGTTTCCAAGACTTTAGGACCCAGGTACTTCCATTTGCTATGAGGTCACAAGGAGTCCCTAGTCAGCTGTGGAGACATGAACCTTTGTGTGTGTGTGTGTGTGTTTTCATGCATGTGCAGGTAAACATAAATGCACAGGTGTGCATGCATATGCATATGTATGAGTATAGAGGCCAAAAGAAACCTTCGGGCTTGCTGTTCAGGCACCATCCACCTTGTGTTTTTGATAAACAGACATTGGCACCTAGTTGCCCATTAGACTAGGCTGGCTGGGCAGCAAGCCTCATGGGTCCACCTGTCTCCAGCTCACAGTACCAAGATTGCAAGTGTGTACCACCTCTCCTAGCATTTTTATGTGAGTGCTGGGGATGGAACTTTTGTTTTCTCCTGGTGAGTTTTATCTCCAGAGCCATCTTCCCACTCCCTTGTGTGGTTTTTATATGCAGATGCAGGCTCGAAACTAAATCCAGAGCTTTGAGTAGAAAGATGAAAACTGTCAATCAAAGCTTTCTCCTAGCTCCCTCTTGGCTTCTTCTAGATCCCCATGGTATCTTGGGAATTTGGACATCACACTCCTTCTTTGTCTGGAAAGATCTTGGCTTGCCATTGGCCTGAGTTAGTTGTAGAAACCAAGAGTCTCTAGAAAACCTCCTCTGAATCCTGGGAGCTAAATGAAGTCTTCAGCCTAATCACCTGTAGCCTGTAAGAATGATGGAGCAAGGGACTTCAGGCAGACCTGCTGGCTTGCAGGGCTCCTGTTCCCATGGCTTGTCTGATGTGATGAGATGAATGGTATCCCCAAAGTCCACATGCTAAACCACAAGTTCCTGTAGTTGAAGACAAAGTGGATTTGGAGATTTGGTGTTTAAAGAGCTGTAAACGAGGCCAGTGGAGTGAGTCCTAATGCAATCTGCCTGATGTCATCACGAGAATAGGACACACTCACACAAAGTGATGACTGAGGGCCCAGGGAGAAGATGATGTCTGTATCCACTGACCATCTCAGAAGTCTATGGCTAAAGCTTTCAGATCCCTGTGTATAGTTACTGCAGCCCCATCAATCTGACATGCCAGGCTGTGATGGACAGGTTCCCTTGAGGCTCATGTTGGGGTCCCAGGGGGTTAATTTGCTCCCACCAGCCCATTTTCCATGCAGTAGCTCTAGCATCTCTCCAATTCCACTTGGTATTTATTCTTTAGTGGTTCTCATGTTCTTCAGGTTGAACCCTAAACCATTGAAAGGGGAAATAAGGCCCTGAGAAGCCCCTCCCCTTCAGGACTGGGTGATAAAGCTCTCTTCTCCCCAGCTGTTCCTCAGGATGCTTCCTGTTGCATTCTCACTCACTGGCTCTCAGTAGCTTATCCAATTCACACAATATTGTGATGCTTTCAGGGCTGGGACCACACAGCCTGCCCACCTAGGTCCTTCTGTGCAGCAGTTTTGGGAGAGCTGAGTTTGGCTGGTGGGATCACACCAGAGTCATGGAACAATCAATGGTCCTAGGCTTCCCTGCAGACTTTCTAAAGCAGTTCTCATGAATGAAAGGGCTAAGAGCTCCAATGAGTTGGTTGACAGTCTTGCCTGCATTCTGCCTCAGGACAGCTGTCCACAATGTGAACATAAAGGTCCTCTCCAGCAGTAGGATACCAGTGGTCGCTGCTCAGCACCAGCTGTGTGGACCTCTCTTTTCTTGAAGGCTCTGCTTCGCTGGGAATCCTGCAGAGGTACTTGTGCCTCTTTGTAGCTTCATCTCCCCTCTTCTATGACCCTGACCTTGGGTGTGTCTGAACAGAGAAAGTGGGCAGAGAAGGGGGGCTGTCCTTGGGCACCCCTATCTGGGACTATGACGTTATTTTATTATGATTTCACACTCTCCTGTCTTCACTGTGCCCTGTTATCCTCAAAGCAGGATACAAACCACAGTGACTTCAGAGATGGTGCCTGAGAATAGTTAACTCAACTTACCATGACAGGACGTTACCCAGAAACTGACAAATGTCACTGCCACATGTCAGTGGCCTCTAGTCAATCAGGCTTCTTCTGCTGGAGTTGTGAGCTGGGATATGGTGACAAGGTATAACTGAGTGGTCACTGATAGAGTGGGGGAGGTCCGTGGACAGGTAGCCTGTCTGGAGTTCAGGTGGCCAGCATAGCCGATGGTGGAGCAGAGAGCTTTGGCCAGTGCTGTGGGCCGGGATTCTCTTATTTGTTATAACACATGGAATCTAATTAGCGCTGTCATATGAGCATGAATGTGAAGCCGTCCACTGGGGGTGTGGACAGCATACCACTGGCCATTTCCCACAAAGGAAAATAACTCTCCCGTCCTCAGCAGCAGCCATAAATTTCCAATCAATTCTCAACTTGGGACATGAGATTGGCAGCCCCCCTCCCCGACTCCCATATCAACACACACCCCACATTCAACTCCCATGCCCGTGGATGCATTGCGGCCCCAGGGAAGGAGGAAAGGAGACCTTGACTCACCATGCTCGTCCAGCAGAATGTTGTCCGGCTTGATGTCTCTACAAGAGAAACATAGGCAGAAGTGTGAGTCCTGAGGCAGCTTGGGAGTCACCACAGGCTCAAGATAGAGGGGGGGGGCAGGGGGACACTCCAGGGTGCTGTTTCTCCCCTTATCTACCTTCAGAGGGCTGAAGTAATTGTGATAACAGGTTCCCTGAGAAGTCAAAACTTTTTTGTGAACCCCTGAGCAGATTGTTTGACTATTTTGTTCTAGGACATTCTTAATGATGGGCCTTTCAACACAGAAGAAGCTGTTACCATCTGTGTTGAAATAGTTCTTTTTATTGTTATTATAGGGATGATAGATTAAGTGTGAGGAATGTATCAGCAGGCAGAGGTAACCTCCACCCTGTTCTCCTTCAGGCTTCACTCGTGCAGATCCCTCTGTGTCACTTTGTGGGCACAAGAAGAGACTCTGGATTAGGGGAGATGGCTCAGTCATTGGGGATTCTGTTGTGCAAGCATGAAGAGCTGAGTTCGAAACCCTAAGCCAGGCTCACTGTACTGTCTCTAACCCCAGCACTAGGCGGTGGTGGACACAGGCAGCTTTTAAAGCTCACTGACCAGTGTAACTAAATCTATGCGCTCCAGGTTTAGAGAACAATTCTGTATTTAAAAAGGTACAGTGACATTTTTTAATTCCATTTTTACACATACAAACACATATATATCAAGGGTAATATCTGACATTTTAGCACTTCCAAACGGCTGAAGAATTCACCATCTGGCCCTCATGGAGTGAGTCTGCTGAACTTCTCAGGAACCTGAACCACACAGAGCACAATTTGGATAGAAGTAGGTTTCTAGAAAGTTCCATTTGATATCTGATGTTGCCATGCTAGCAAAGAGCCTTTCCAAACCAAGGAGTACTTTGTAAAGACAGAGCTTTGCTCTCTGATCTGCTCATCTGGGAACACGGTATAGTGCCAGCCAATTGTGTGCACACATGAAACTTGAGTGGCATGTTTTGGGAGGCATGTAACAGCAAGCTTCAGTCCCCCAACTTAATGCAGTAGTAAAACTATAGACTCCAGAGATACATACCCCACACATTTAGAGTTCATGTTACAGCCGTGGCGAGGTGACTAATGATAGCTTTCTCAGAAATAAAGAGTAATTGCCCCTGAGTTGATCAAATATTAACTCTACTTGGAAAGATGTGCAGGGTTATTGCTGATGCCAGGCAATCTTTTCCAGGGGAAGAGAGAAATGCTTTGCATCTATATTTCAATTCTGATTCTCGTTATGACATTTTAAGCCCGCTAATTTTGATGGGCATTAGGTAAACAGGCCCTGCCACCAAGTTCATAGGACATTCATGTGACCAAAGAGATTGTGTGTGGAGAAGACAAGGGAGCCCTAAGGGAAGGATGAACTTGATAACAAAGAAAATTAAAACAAGAGACAGAGGTTCCAGTGTCAGTGTATGAAAATTAGGTCAGCAAATGCTGGCTCCCTACCCAGAGTGGCTCCCAGCAAGCTCTCTCACGGGATCTCAAGGAAATAAATGTGTCAGGAATGTGATATGAGCATCTATGAAAGCATCAGAGTGAACCTCACTGCCCTCTTCAATGCATATTCATGAACACTGCAGTTGGACAATCTGTACATTTTCAAGCAATTTAAAAATGAGTGGGGGAGGGGGGCTACCAATCTCATGTCCCAAGCTGAGAATTGATTGGAAATTTATAGCTGCTGAGGATGGGAGAGTTATTTTCCTTTGTGGGAAATGGCCAGTGGTATGCTGTCCATGCCCCCAGTGGATGGCTTCACATTCATGCTCATATGACAGCACTAATTAGATTCCATGTGTTATAACAAATAAGAGGATCCCAGTCCACAGCACTGGCCAAAGCTCTCTGCTCCACCATCGGCTATGCTGGCCACCTGAACTCCAGACAGGCTACCTGTCCACGGACCTCCCCCACTCTATCAGTGACCACCCAGTCTACCCCCAGTTATACCTTGTCACCATATCCCAGCTCACAACTCCAGCAGAAGAAGCCTGATTGACCAGAGGCCACACTGGCTGCCAGAACCCCAGGTCAGCTGCCTGCCCCCAAAACACCCCTAGTTTTTCAGTGCTTACCCACCCTTCCTCAGCTGCCCCTTCTCCCTTTAGTAGCATCTCATCCCCTAGTTTCTATGTAGGCCCTCTGCTGAACCAAGGCCACACCAGCCATAAGAACTCCCAGTGTGCCCACCCTAAGACTTTCCCCACTCTCTCAGTGCCAGTTCAACCTCCCCCCATTTTCCTCTCTCCTCCCTACCGTGTCCCCAGCCCCCCTACTTAGGTGGAAGCACACTGATTGACTACAGGTCATGTCATCTGCCAAAACTCCAGGCTATTCAGAACTGCATGCCTGGATAGCCCCCTCACTCTGTTAGTTTTCCTTCACCTGTCCCCAAAACTCCAACCCTTCCTCATTACTGTGCCCCAAACCTCAACTCAGGCAGAGACTCACTGTTCAACCAGAAGCCACTCCAGTCATCAGAAATCCAACCCCCAACAAAGGTGGTGTCTCTTCATTCAACTATGGGTTGCTATAGCCAGAAGATTAGAGAAGAAGCAGCAACCAAGAAACAAAACATCCATCCAACAAAGACAAACTCAGAAATTGGTACCTATATCTATCACTCCAAACCCAGGTGCTTAGATGCCAGCATAAAAACACAACCAACAACAGCCAGGGAAATATGTCACCACCAGGGTGCTGTGGAAATATGTTCTGATACATTGTTAAAATTTATCCCTCCTGCTAGTTTAAAAAGTAGTTGATTGGTCAGAAGGCAGACAGGAAGTGTGGGCAGGGCTACCAGAGTAAGAAAACTCTGGGAATAGAAAGAGCAAGGCAGAAATGCCAGTAAAATGCCAGCAGATGCAGAGGAAAGAAGACATCCATGCTGCTCTGAGAAAAAGTACCAAACCACATGGCTAAACAGATTAATAGAAACAGATTGCGATAAGATGAAAGAGCTAGCTAGCAATATGTCTAAGCTATAGGTCAATCAGCATGAAATTCATACAAGCTTCTGTGTGTTTCTTTGAAACTTTGGGACTGCTGGTCCACATCTTGGTGCAAGTCTGGGCCAGTAACTTATTATTATACCAGGGCCCAGCTATCTTACTATAGCAAGTCCTGAATATTCCAACACAGCTGAAGCACAAGAAAAACAACTTAAAACAATTTTAGGAAGATGATAGAGGCCCTTAAGGAGAAAAAAGAAAGCCAAGAAAAAAACAAATATTTGAAGGAAATAAAACATAATAAAACAACCCCCTCCCCCCAAAAAGCAAAGCAAATCAACCAGTCATGAAAGTGAAAATAGAAACAATAAAGAAAACACAAACTGAGGGAATTCTATAAATGAAAAATGTAGGTAGGTGAACAGAAACCACATAGCTAAGCATCGCCAACAGAATACAAGAGATGGAAGAAAGAATCTAAGGGTGTTGAAGATACAATAGAAGAAATAGGTACATCAGTCAAAGAAAACGTTAAATCTAAAAAGTTCTTGATGCAAAACGTTCAGGAGATCTAGGACACTATAAAAAGATCAAACCTAAGAACAATGAGAATAAAGGAAGAAGAATCTCAGATTAATAACCCAGAAAATATTTTTAGCAAAATCATAGAAGAAAATTTTTCTACCCTAAAGAAGGATATGCCATTAAAGGTATAAGAAGCTTATAGAACACCAAATAATTGGGCCAGAAAAGAAAGTCTCCTCACCACATAACAATCAAAACTCCAAGCATGAAGAACAAAGGAAGAATATTGAAAGCTGTAAAGGAAAAGGAGAATTAATACATAGAGGCAGACCTACTAGAACTAGACTCAACTTCTCAATGGAGTCTCTAAAAGCCAGAAGCTCCTGGACAGATAGATGTCCTTTAGCCTCAAGGAGACCACATATGCCAGCCCAGATCACAATACCCAGCAAAACTTTCAATCATCATGGATGGAAAAAAAGATATAATACATTAAAGTGAAATTTAAACAATATCTCTCCACAAATTAAGCCCTACGAAATGTACTAGAAGAAAAACCCCAACCCAAAGAGGTTAACTACACTCATGAAAACATAGTAAAAACAAAGGAAGGGAAGAAAACACACACCACCACCAACAACAAAACTACAGAAATTGACAATCATTGGCCATCAATAAAAAGACATAGACTAACAGACAGATGGGAAGACAGGAGCTAACCTTCTGCTGCATACAATAAACACTTGTCAATATCAAAGCTAGACATTACCTTAGAGTAAGTGGTTGAAAAAATTTCCAAGGAACTGAAACAAGAAGCAAACAGGTGTTATTTAAGAAAATTAAATTCAAACCAAAATTAATGAAAAGATATGGGGAAGGACAATTCATACTCATCAAAGGAAAAAAATCTACCAGATGTTGTTTCAATTCTTAACATCTTTGCCTCCCAAACTAGGTCAGTCATGTTTGTAAAAGAAATATTACTAAAGCTGAAATCACATATCAACCCTCACATATTGATAGTAGGAGAGTTCAGTACTCCATTCTCACTGATAAAGAGGCTTCTAGACAAAAAAAACAGAGAAATACAAGAGCTAACATGCTATAAGCCAAAAGGACCTAAGAGATAACTACAGAACATTTCACACAAATATAAAAAATAACTTTTTCTCAGCACCTCATGGAACTTTCTTCAAGACTGACCACATACTCAGTCATAAAGTAAGTCTCAACAGATACAAGAAAATTGAAATAACCCCCTGCATCTCATCAGACCACCATGGATTAAAGTTGCATTTCAATAATGATAGAAACAACAGAAACCCTACAAACTCATGGAAACTGAACAACTCTACTAAATGACTACTGAGCCAAGCAAGAAATAAAGAAATTAAAGACTTTCTAGAATTCAATGAAAATTTATAACACACCCAAACTTATGGAACACACTGAATGCAGTACTAAGAGAAAAATTCATAGCACTCTGTACTCACATAAAAAAATAAATGGAAAGAGCTCAAACTAACAACAGAACACCTGAAAGTTCTAGAACAAAAGAAGTAAGCACAGTCATAAGGAGGAGGTGGCTGGAAAGAGTCAAACTGAGAGCTGAAATTAATAAAATAAAAACAAAGGGAGAGATACAAATAATAAAACAAAGAGTTGGTTCTTTGATAAAATCAAGAAAATAGATAAGCCCTTATCCAAACTAAATAAAAGATGGAGAAAGAATTCCAAGTTAATAAAATCAGAAACAAAAGGGGAGACATACAGACACCAAGGCAATCCAAAGAATCACCAGATCATACTTTAAAAATCTGTACTCTATAAAATTGGAAAATCAAAAGAAATGGATAATTTTCTCAATAGATAATCCTTATCAAACTTAAATCATAGCCAGATAAACAACTTAAATAGACTCACTACCCCTAAGAAATAGAAGCAATCATTAAAAGTTTATCCACCCCATCCCCGCCCCCACAAAAAAACCCAGGGCCAGATGGTTTTAGTACAGAAGTTTACCAGGCTTCCAATACTCCTCAAATTATTCTACAAAATAGAAACAGAAGAAACTTTGCCAAATTCATTTTATGACATCACGGTCACCGTGGTGCCTAAAGTATACAAAAATTTAACGAAGAGAATTACAGACTAATTTTCCTATGATCACTGATACAAAAGTGCTCAACAAATACTCACAAACCAACTCTAAGAGTATATCAACAAGATCATCCACCATAATCAAGTATACTTCAATCTAGAGATACAGGGATGGTTTAACATGAAAATCAGTCAAAATAATCCACTATATAAGCAAACTGAAAGAAAATAACCCCCACATGATTATTTCACTAGATGCCTAAGAAGCCTTTGACAAAATCCAACACCCCTTCATGATAAAAGTCTTGGAGAGATCAGGAATGCAAAGGACACACCTAAACATAATAAAAGAAATTTACAGCAAGACAATAGTCAACATCAAATTAAATAAAGAAAAGATAAATTAGTTCTACTAAAGTCAGGAACAAGACAAGACTGCCTCCATAGCCATTCAATATAGTACTTGAAGCTTTGGGGGTTTGTTTGTTAGTTTTTAGTGCTTAAAATTTTAGCTAGAGCAATAAAACACTAAAGGAGATCAAGAGAATGCAATGTGGAAAGAAGTCAAAGCATAGTTATATGCATATTAAATGATAGTATGCATAAGGGACTAGACAGTGGTGGTGCACACTATTAGTCCCAGCACTTGGGAGGCAGAGCAGGAGAATCCCTGTGAGTTTGAAGCCAGACTAGTCTATAAAGCAAGTTCCAGGACAGCCAGGACTGTACACAGAGAACCACATCTCAAACAAAACAAAACAAAACAAACAAAAAAGGCTGGAAGAAATGGCTCTGTCTAAATTTGGCATGTGAATATACTCTAAAACCCCATATGTAGCTAATATTGCCATGAATTTATGAGGACGAGATTTACTGCAACAATGGAATACCCAGATTAACATTCCTCTAACATCAGAAATGAACCATATACTAACATGTTTCTGGGAAAAACATTAGAAAGTATTATGAGAAACAGTCACCAACCATTTAGGTTTTTCAAAACCAAGGCACAACAGCAGCTGGCTTTTCAAAGGTACCACAGTGCTCCCTTTAAAATGGTCAACTGATAAGCCTATATGGGTTCAGCAATGGCCTTTAACAAAAGAGAAACTGCAGGCCTTAGAACAGGTGGTACAAGAGCAATTAAATACTCAGCATACTGAAGAATCACCCAGACCTTGGATTTCTACTGTATTTGTTATTTAAAAAAAAATCTGGAAAATGGAGAATGGTAACAGATCTAAGAGGAGTAAACAAGGTGATTCAGCCAATGGGCTCTTTACAACTTGGAATTCATTTGCCTTCTCTGTTACCTAAAAAATGACCTATTATAGTTATTGACTTAAAAGTCTGTTTCTTTTTACAGAACAGGACAACATAAAATTCGCCTTTACAGTACCCACTTATAGTAATTTTCAGCCTGTAAAGAGATATCAATGAAGGGTTCTCCCATAGGGTATGCTAAATATTCCCACTCTATGCCAATATTTTGTTCAACAGCTGTTAGAAGTGATATGGAACAAATTCCCACATCTATCATTTACCAATCCATTGATGATATCTTGTTTGCTGATTCAAATATAGGTACATTAGAAAGAATGTTTGAAGAAGTGAAAAAAATTTGCCTGCTTGGTGATTACAAATTGCCCCTGAAAAAAAATACAGAGAGGAGATTCAATTAATTATTTAGAATATAAAATAGGTAACAAAGACCCCCAGAAATAGACTACATGATGCTTTATTAACTTTAATTCTCAGTGCTAATGAGAAAGGAACAATAGCTGCTGAAAGGCATTGGATTATAGAAAAAAATGACTGAACTAAATCAGCCTGTCTATTTCAAAGATGTACTGACCTCAGAATGGAAGCCAGGTTATATGCTAAGTTGAGGAAGTGGTTTCGCTTTTGTTTCTGCAAGTGAAGAAAAGCTTTGGATACCATCAAAATTAATAAAGCCTCAACTTGAACCAGAGAAACTTCTTAATAAAGTGAAATGATGGCTCATTAACCCATGTGACAATTCTTTAAGTTGTAAGCAAAACTCAAGGGTTGAGGCAGGTTTTTGATTTTGTCTTTATAGAAAACTAAAAATGCCCATCTTCAAAAAGTCAAAAGACCTTGGACATCTAGACATCTAAAACAGAAGGGAAGTTTATCCAGAAAAATATTACAAGCAAAGAAATATTGGACCTATTGGTACCAATATACTCTACAGAGTAAATATCTCATCTGTATCTCTTAATTTGTAAGAAAAGTTGAAAGCTCAGTTCGACTATAAATTAAAGCTGTCTTTGAAGTTGGAGTGTGCTTCTCTCCTTCTCAAAACCTAAGCATATTGTTAAAGAAAAATGCAAAATCTCTGTATCATATCAGAAGAGTCATTTGATATGGGACAGAAGGATAATTAAAAATAAGGAGATATTCTATTGTTATTAATCCTATGCTGTGTAAATGTTTATATCAAAATTCATAATATTATATATTTTAAACTTTTTGTCATGATATTGTTGTACTTATAGAGTACTAATTAATTGTAGAAAAAAGGCTTTATCTAGCTTCCTGGATATTGTGTTGGGTTTTAGTCTTTTATCAGTTTTCTCCAGTGAACTCTGACAATGCCTAATTGCAACCTTTGAAGTGTTCAAAAGGAAGATGGGGCCCCACAACGATGATTTCAACATGGACTATGACAAAGCCACTAGACTGACAAACACCAAGCAAAAATCAAATTTGGATTACAAACTGCTCAGTACAATTTTGAGGTGGCTAGCTGAGATGAACCAGTTTCACAGACTACTCTATCCAGGACTTGAGACAAGCCTTGCACTTTCCCATTATGCAGAGACTGGACAACAATTGATACAGCTATTTATCTCAGGACTTGATAATTAACATAGTTTTTCTTTTCAGGTATCTCTGAGATGCTGTTGCTCCCAAACATCAGGAAGTAAACTTAAGAACATGGTACTCACATTCCCAAGAAGTGAAGTGATTTTTGGTCTTTTGGTGGGTTATGGATGATTGTCTTTGTTTAGGGTAAGACAATTGGTTACAAATTGTTATTAGTTATGGTTAGAAAAAAAGGTAAACAAGGAGATTAGATTCAGGGTTCTTGTTTGAAAAAAAAGTATACAGATATGATGGGATATAAGGGTAGATTATTGAATCTACTTTTAAAAATCAATTGCTAGTTTTAAATATTTCACATTGGATTTTTTGTATATTGTACGCAAATTGTATATATTGATACAAAGTTGAGATTAATTTTGGTTCTATACATTTATTTCTATGCTTGCTCATAACTCTAACCCTAACTCTCAAGGTATTGTACCTAAATAGTTCTTCTAACAATGTAATACAAATTGTTAATCCTTTAAAATTATTACTATCAACTAATTAGAATATAAAGAATTGCAAGTTAGTAGTTAGACATTATAATCAAACTTATATTACATATGTTTTTAAGGTCAAACAGATATATTTTAGATGGATAGGTCTTCTTCAAACATGTTAGAGATCTACAAACTATATAGCATTTAAGGAATTTTAAATATATTGATTCTTATTATTTTTATGACAATGAGAAATCTGCTCTTGGCAGCACCAATCTACTTCAGAGAAGATGATGGGCATCAAAGAAACTCCGTATGGAGTTGACCTTCTTTGTGGCAAAAGTTAGTCAGTAGGCAAGAAAGTATGATGTCCAAAATGAACAAGCAGGGCACACACAGAAAAGAACTGCTGAAGCTTGCCATGACAAGTTTGGAAGGTCTTTAAGATTATCCTGCTTCACAGTGAAGTCTGTCAGTTATGCTAGGCCTGTAGGCTGAAGGTGATGCTTCAATTATGCAGAACATCATTAGGTGACTCTCCAGGCAGCCAGCTGTTTTATTTCTTGTATTTTTGGAAGTTGCTTGCTTGCAGGTCCTATTTACTTAATTAATATTATTTCCTTCTTGGGTTTCTGAAGGAGTTAAAGATGAGAAAGTAATAGTTATAGTTTTCTAGTGTCAGTTTTAGAAAAGAAACTTACTTAGATGTTAAAGTGTATAAGTTTGAGAGACATCAAATGATAGTTTTCAGTTAGTAATACAAGTTAGATAGAATGTGAATTAGGCACAATCCTTAGGACTCACCAAAATAGAATAAATAATGGTTATTTTCTTTGAATTTGTCAATTGTTAATTGACTGGACTTTACTCATGCATTTATTGCTTGTATATATTATATACAATTATTGTACCTACTGTATGTAGTTTTCTTATGTTTTTATAATCTTTCTATTTTTGACACAAAAGGGAATATGTGGTCATATATTTTATACTCAATTTCATATGAAAAAACAAAAAAAAAACAGGATAACTAAAATAATTCTGAACAATAAAATAACTTCTGGATTATCATCATTCCTGATTTTAAGCGGTACTACAGAGCTATAGTAATAAAAGCTACATGGAGTGAGCATAAAAACTGACACATCAATCAATAGAAGCAAATTTAAGATGCAGACATAAATCAATACAAATATGGACACTTGATTTTCAATTAAAAAAATAACCAGAAATACACAATGAAAAAACATCCTCTTAATAAATGGTGCTGGTCTAACTGGATGTCTGCATGTAGAGGAATGCAAATAGATCTATCATTTGATGATCTATTTATCATCCTGCACAAAACTAAACTTTACGTTAATCCAAGACCTCAACATTAAAGCAGACATATTAAATCTAATGGAAGATAAAGTGGGAAGTAGTCTCAAATACATTGGTTTGGGAGACAACTTGGCAAACAGAACATTGATAGTTCAGGTACTAAGACTGACAATTAATAAATGGAACTTCATGAAGATAAAAAAAAGCTTCTGTAAGGCAAAAACAGATCATCAATAGACAAAATGGCAGCCTACAGAATGGAAAAAAGATCTTCACCAATCACACATCTAATAGAAGGTTAATATCCAAAATATATAAAGAACTCAAGAAACCAGGCACTGACAAACCAAACAGTGCAATTAAAAAGTGAGGTACAGAGCTAAACAGAATATTCTCATTGGGGAATCCTCAAATGGCTGAGAAACAGCCAAAGAAAAGTTCCACATTCTTAGCCATCAGGAGAATTCAAAGCAAAACTATTTTGAGATTCCAACTTATATTTTTCAGATGCCTAAGATAAACAACAAAAGTGACATCTCATGTTGGAGAGAATGAGGAGCAAGGGGAGACTCCTACATGGTGATGAAAGTGCAAACTTGTACGACCACTATGGAAATCTATATGGCCGTTTCTTAGAAATCTGGGAATTTACCACAAGACCTAGCTATTTTGCTGTTGAGTATATAAGAAAAGGATGCTTAATCCTACCCAAAGTCACTGGCTCAATAATGTTCATAGTGGCTTTATGCATAATAGTCAGAAACTAGAAACAATCTAGATGTACCTCAACTGAAAATGATTAAATAAAATGTGGTACATTTATACATTACTCAGTTGTTAGGAAAAAATGACATAATGAAATTTGCAGGCAAATGGATAGAAGTAGAAAGAAAATAATCTTGAATGAGGTAATCCAGACCCAGAAAGAAAACATATGTAGTCACTTCTAGGTAAATATTAGCTGTTAAGTAATTGATAACCATGATGCCCTCCACAGATTCAGAGAGGCCAATAACAAAGGAGAGTTCTGGGGAAAATGCATGGATCTCCCTGGGAAGGGAAAACAGAGTAGATTCTGTTGTGTGGGCTGGGGCCAGGTGGAAATGGTAACAGGAGGGATCAGGTGGGGGAGAAAGGGATGGAGGGAGAAAGTACAGGGAGAGACCACTGGAATGGGAGCACTTTGGGGGGTGTGGATATCTAGTACAGTGCAAACATCCTAGAACCTATGAGAGTGATCCTAGCAAGGGCTCTTAGTAATGGAGCACACAGAGGCTGAACCATCTGTCTTTGGTAACCTGACAAGGCTCCCATTGTAGAAACCAGGGCAGCAGCTGGGCCACAAAACCTTTGACCAACATCTGTCCTGCCTGTAAGATGGGCAATGCTGGCTCAGAGACCTAGGGCAGAACCAAACACGGCTCACAAAAAAGTCAATGAAATGATTTCTAACTATATTCTGCTATACCCATAATTTGGTATCTAGCCTAATTGTTATCAGAGAAGCTTCCTCTGTCAGCTGATATAGCCAAACATTAGGTGGAGGTTGGGGAACCTTCTGGAAGAGGGAGAGGAAGGACTGTAGAAGCCAGAGGTATTGAGGACACTAGAAAAACACAGCACACAGGATCAACTAAACAGAGCTCATAGGATCTCACAAACTGAAGAGACAATCAAGGAGCCTATATGGGTCTGAGCTAGGTAGGTCTTCTGTCAAATGCTGTGGTTGTTTAGCTTGGGGCATTTGTAGGACCCCTAACAGTGGAAAAAGGGATGTCTGACTCTTTTGCCTGCTCTTGGGACCCTCTTCCTCCTATTGGGATGCCTTGTCCAGGTTTTGGGTTTGTGAATGTGTGCCTAGTCTTACTATGTCTTATTATGGCCTGTTCAGTTGATATCACTGGGAAGCTGCTCTTTTCTGAAAGGATGTGGAAGAGCAGTGGATCTGTGGGAAACGAGGGTTCAGGGAGTGTTAGGAGCAGTGGAGGGAGAGAAAGCTGTGACCAGGATGTATTGTATGTAATAATACATTTTTAAGAATTAAAATTTGCATTTTATAACAAAAAAAAGAGAGAAGAATCTATGAAGGATGTGGAGATGTGTTGGGGGGAGGGCCAGGAAGAGGAAAGGGATAGATATGATCAGAGACATTGGTCACATGTATGGAATTTTCAGAGAATAAAATTTTAAAACAACAAAAATTGTAAGGAAAGAATGATGCTGGCTGTGGTGGTACGTTGAAGTGGATGAGGCAGGAGGATCCCAAATTCAAGACCTGCTTGAGAATGCACCTTAAAAAGAAAAAAAGAAAGAAAGGGAAGACATCAACATAGGGGGATTGTATTCGGTTACATTGTTCTGCCTACTGGTTTAATAAAAAACACTGATTGGCCAAAGGCAGACAGGAAGTATGGGCAGGGCTACCAGACTAAGAAAACTCTGGGAACATTTCAGAGCAGAGCAGAGATGCCACAGGGATGCAGCAGAGACAAGATGAGGAGACGGCAACAGACAAAGAGGAAAGAAGCTGAAATACTGCTCTGAGAAAAGCTACCGAGCCACACGGCTGAACAAGATAAGAAAGATGGGTTAGTTTAAGGGTAAAGAGTTAGGAAGTTATATGCCTGGGTCCTAGGCTGAACAGCATAAAATTAACGTAAACATCTGTGTTTGTCTGGGACTGTGTGTGTTTCTGTGGGACTATGTGTCTGAACCTTGAGGTTAGACCCAAAACACCAGGCCAGAAACTTAATACAACACAGCAGCACACATTAAGGCCTGAAGCTGAAAATATTGTGAAAGTGGGGTGACCTTTATTGGGTTGTGAGAATCAGGGAGAAGTTAACTGTGGTCCAAGGATCATGAGCCCAAGTCACCTTCAGGGCCAGGGCCCACACATATAATTCACTCATGATTGTGATGACAAAAAAAGCCACGGTCTGGCATGCAAGACTGAAAAGTGACATATCCACCAATGACCCCAGAGCTGGAGCCTCCTTGGTTATGGGGCCTTGGCAGACATACTCAGAGAAGGCTCTAAAGATGAAATTACCCTGGGATTCCGACCTGTCCTGGATGCTCGACCCAGTGAATATGGTCTTTCTAGAGTGGTTGGAGATATGAGAACACAGACAAGAAACAAGACAATCTGCAGAGATAGATGGAGATGCAAGAGAGGCCATCACAAGCTGAGGAGCCAGGAATAGCTTCTCTCCACAGCCTGTTGGGGGAAGTATGGATCTGAATGCACTTGTCTTTGGACTTCAGCCCTGGGAGAAAGGGGATTCCAGGTTTTTAAGTCACCAATGCTGTGGTGATTTGCTGTCTACCATGGCATAGTGGACAACGAGCTGACTGGGATAAGACTCCATGGGCAGGTGGGTAGCTCACTGACTCTGGTACAACCTTGGATGAGTTCATTACCAGTTCAAGCTCTGTAGCCACATTAGGAAAACTTTGCTTGCATCATATTAAACTATGAAAATGGGGCTCTGATGTAGCCAGGAGCAGAAGATGTTCTATCTGGCAGAGTCTAGCTGAGGACTCAGATTGCCTGGGTTCAGAGACCAGCCCCTCTCCTTCCAGTCAGGCTATCCCTGTACCTCAGTTTCCTTTGCTGAATGGATTAAATACCTAGTGCACAGAACATTTCTTTTATATCAGCTCGTAGCACAACGTAGAGTCTCAAGTGTCTGGGGGAGTTTCCTCCTTCTCTGCTCCCCAAGTGCACACACACACAGTACAACAGGTCTGACCAATGAACTTATATCTTAGAAGGGACCCAGGGAGAAAGTAGATGCCAAATGACCAATGGCAAGCTGGGACAGGTATTTTAAAGAGAATAAAGCAGGGTCTGGTGGAGACTCAGGGGGTTCTGGTGACATAGACTGGCATGTGACAAGCAAGAAGCAGATTGTCCTCTTTTACACGAGGCAGCCAGAGTCCCAGAGGAGAAAGTGTTGTCCTGTAATGGGCTTCCGTCCCATGGTTATGGGCAAGGTGCTGGGTGGCCTTGATTTGCTTTATTTATGTCTTATGGTAGACTGTATGGGACTTCACCCTCACAAGCATGTCACCTTACCTCAGGATACGCTGATGCAGATGCAGTGATGGCCTGTACTGTCCCATCAATAAACAGCCACCATCTCTGAGTGAAGCTACATGGCCATGTCATGAAGGGGCCCCCAGGAGATGAAATTAGCAAGTAATTGAATGCAGGGACCTCAGTTTTAAGATACAGTGACAGAATTTTGTCAAGCACCCTGAGAACTTGGGAGAGGACCCCAGGGTATGTCCAACTGATAAGTATAGACCCCTAAATAGGGGACTCAGAAGAGCTGGTCCTGCATTCTGGAATACAAACATGGTGATTTAAAAATCTCTAAATCAGTGGAAATTACCTGCATGGCCATGGTACACTAGCCATGGGGTCCTAGGCACCCCGCTCTAGGCCTTGTCTTCCTCATCTGGAAAATTATAGGCACAACCGCTGTCTCCCTCTGGCTCTCAGGAGCACTGGCCCAATGCTCAGGGTGTCTCCCAGACTGAAGGTGAAACAGGAAGGAGGCAGAAGTATAGGAGTCTTTTTTTTAAAGGTGCATTGAAGAGCTCCAAGGCAGATTCTCCAGCTTTTAGAAAGTGAATTACACTTTGTCTGGATGTGGTTTCCTGGGCAAGGCATGGGCCAAGCAGAATGAAGAAGGTGGTGGCCTGGGAGGTGAGAGTCCTGGGTTTTAAAAGAGTGTTTTCTGGGCAGAACATCTTATCAGAGACTCGTTCAGTGTTTCCAGGTCCATTTCCTTCAAGTCTATTTTTCACAGTGATTGTATCTCTCTTCTGGAGTATCTCCCTACTGCAAACTAGCTGCTGTGTGTCCACAAAGGACAGGAGAAGCATGGTATGGATGAGGGTGGTTTTGACAATATTTTCTGAGGACAGACTCATAATTTCTGAGGCAGGCAAGATGACACTCCAAAAGAATGTATGCCTAAGAGGCTATCAAACATGAGCTTGCTCTGGAATAAATCCCAAACCCTGTTCAGGAATATCATAAAATGTCAACTGTGTGTGCTATTTTTAGAAACAGCACAGATAGATGGCCAAGGAGGCCAGGAGGTGCTTTCTGTCTTTGCCCTTTGCTGAGACTTCTTAATATTCTACACTAGTGATCTCAGACTGTAATAGAGACAATTAAAAAGCCTAGAGGGGATTTAATTTGCATTTCCCTAATTGCAAAGAACATCAGACACTTTTAAAGATAGTCCTTCATCATTTTTAAATTCTGTTCAGATTCATGGTCCAGTTTTTGATTGGATTGTTTGTTTTTTAAGCTTTCTGTATATTCTAGATACTAATTGGCTGTCACCCTCAGGCTAGTCTTGGGTCAATGCTATCCGATTGGGTGAATGCTATCCGATTGGGTGAATGCTAGATGAATCTAATGGGAAACTGAGATACATGCCTATGTTCTTCATTCTTTTAATGACACTCTTTGAAATTCAGGACAGTTTATATTTATCATCTTACACATATAAAGTTGCACATCCTTTAGACTATGACCCAATGGCTTTGCAAAACAAAACTGACTTGCCCTGTTCTTTCCCTTTTATGAGTCTACCTATGGTTCTCTTGGGCCTATAGCCCTGGTGGGTAAATTCTGAGTTCTCTGTTGACATATCATCATATAAATGAAAGGGGAACACCAAGATGTGAAACCAGTCAATTAATGACATTAAAGATGGCCGACAAGCACACTGACTGCGTGGAGAAAACACTCATGGCTGGCTTAACATGTGGAAGCAATTCTTTCAATGTATACAGATTATGAAGAGAATAGTGTCTGGCATATAACATAAAACCCCATGCAGCTGCTGACCTCACTCTCTTCTTCTGTCCATGCTCAGACCCTGCTTGGGGTGGGAAGGGATGGTTTCCTCAGCCATGTTGAGAGGTCACCAATATGGTGATACTAATTAATTTGGCTCAAGAGCTTTGTCCACCACAGGCCTAAAGTAAACTGGATGACTGAGCAGGTACACTGCCAGCATTCTTCCCAGCACATCCATAGAGGTTTGATTGATACTTTCAGAATGTGCAAACTTGTACTAGAAGCAATGGCTTCCTTCATGGATGGGGTAGGCAAGTGCTTATCTCCACAGGTATGATTACAGAGCCCCCTTCCTGTGAGCTGAGGCAACCCTAGATCCCACAGCTTTCATGAACCCCACTCCCAAGGCCAGGTCGCTTTTTTCCACTTGAGTGTACTGAAGTGAAGTGGGCTGTGCCTGAGGCAGCCTGCTCCACCAGACCTGGAGCTCTTTGGGAGGAAGCCCCCAAAGAAACAGGAATCCCAGAGTGGAAGAGGCTTGGTGGATGTTTGCCACGGGCCCTGCAGCCCCTGCCAGACAGCCTGAGATATGACGTAATTAATATGAAAGGTTTAAGCTCAGGTACAGGCCATTTCAGTTCAGTATTCTCAGTGAAATCCCCATTCACTCTGCCCTTGTATTCCATGGTCTTCTCTTCAAGTCCTGTCCACCATGTTCTTGTCTGACTCTCCCCTAGCTCAGATTCCAGGCCTCGGGTTTGTTTTAATCTCTCAAATTCTTAACTTTTTCCTCATCAGAGTCCAAGACTCAGAACTAGTTTTCTTACCTGGTGTCTGAACCCTGAGGTGGGATGCTGCAGGAGAAAAATGCAACTGCCAGAGTAAATGTCACCCTAACTCACCATCCAATAATAATCATACTTGGTTTTTTTAAGGTATCTCTTTCTCCCTCACTCCTACTTTCTCTCTTACTTCAAACCCTCAGCACCTCAATGTCTTGCAACTGATCCTCATTCCCCCATCCCCACCCCGTCCTCGTTATTCACAGCCAACTGGACAGGTGCTCTTTCTCCCATTGCAGACCAGTGTCTCCTCTGGCACCTCTGTGTCACTCACAACACAGCAGCCACCCTCTGCTCAAACCTTTCTCATGAGTCACTTCCTGAAGAAATGAGAAATATCCTCTACCACAGTGTGAAGAGAGTTCTGAGAAATAATGTGGGAAGAGCCTTTCAGTATTCTGTGAATTACCATTGGATAATAAACGAACTGTTTTGGCCTATAGCAAGGCAGCTTCTAGGCAGGTGGGAATTCTAAGCACAGGTAAAAGGGAAGGAGAGCAGAGTCACATGGAGATGCTGCAAGCTTCCACCGAAGAAAGCAAGATGTAAAAGTACAGGTAAGCCATGAGTCATGTGGCAAAACACAGATGAATAAAAATGGGTTAAGTTGAAAGAGCTAGCAAGCCATAAGCCTGAGCCATAGGCTGAATAGTGTGTAATTAAGATAAGCCTTTGTGTAATTATTTGGGACTAAGAAGCTGTGGGACTGTAGATCTGAAGCTTCAGATGGACAAGCCAGAAACTTCTGGCTACAGAGAAATATAATGCTATATGACTAAGACTATGGAAACCTAGAAAATGCACTTGCTGGCGCCTAGACTGTGTGCTTTCTTACTACTGACCGGACTATCTAGTACAACATGTGACTCCAAGGTAAGATTGTGAGGCCGCTGGATGAACTGGAGATGAGACAGCTGCAATATACTGGCAGGAATTCGTTTATCTAAATGGGAATAAAATAGTAGGAATACCAGGCAGGAGGAATTTTTCCTATGGGATCATGATGTATATGTGCTCTATCCTACCTAGAATTATTGTGTCAGAAATGGCTAAACTTACAGAACTCACTCCCCACTTCCCAGCTCTGATAACCTGGATCTGTCTCTCTGCATCTGCCTCCATCTGTCTGTCCCAGGCTGTATAGCTGATCAGTGTTTTACCCTGAGGCCTTTTTCTGAAGGGCTAGTCTCACATATGCATGGATTCCCCTTTCCCTTTGCTGACCTCAGCTCCCTCTACCCCATCTCTTCCAGGTTTCGCTTCTTCCCATGTCCCTGTCACCCACCCTGAGTGACTTGCTTACTAGCTTGAGTGAGAGTAGGTTGTCTCCTATGGTTGCATCTCCAGGACCAAGAACAGCACCAACAACTGCAAAAGTGACAACTGAATCTCTGGTTTACCTGATACATTTACCCTACATGGAAGGCCTGGACTTTAGCTGGGTTGCCTGTCTCACAGTTTCCCAGGTGGCTATAGGTCAACAGCATCAGAAACTTTAACTTCCTGGGCCAGTCACAGCTTCCCACTCTGTAGGCAAAGCCCCAAACCTGAATTTCCTTCCAGGCAGAGCAGGGAGTGAGAGCCCTGCTCTGCTCATTGGGTGCTATGACTTCATTCCCAACTCATGTTGAAAGAATTTGAAAGTGGGTCCTAGACATAAGGTAATGACGATGGTTATGCCTAGAGCTCAGGAGAGACCCAAGCCAACAGCTTGCTCAGCCTCCTCATGTAATATTTGTGTTGTGTTATGATGTAACACAAGCCCCTCACTGGTGTTGGAACCTTGAGCACTATAAATCTCATTTGTATAAATCACCCAGCACAAGGCATTCTTGCAGCAATAGAAAGCATATCGTGCTACAGGCAAAAACATAGTTAGCTGAATTGCTTCACAACAGGAGGCTGAGAACCCTGGGCTCATTCAGAAAAAGCAGATTTGGGGAAAATCTTAATCTCTACCCTGAACACTCCCAGCATGAGGTGCAAGCTTATTAAAACACAGGGCCATAATGACAATACCTGCTTATCTGGAAGCTGTGCTTTAGCTTCCGAGGCCCTTGGACATTAGGGGCCAGGTGTTCTCGGTTTGCGTGGCATGAAGGAGGTGGTAGTCACCTGGTGGATCATGAATGAGTCCACATGGGTGGCAAAGAACAGACTGGCAGGACAAATGTAGCTCAGCAGAAGGACATCACACAGACATTCTCATCTGACCATGGCTGAGCACAGGACTCAGAGTGGTACTATGGGAGGAGGGATTTCTGTCCTACTTTACTAGAGAGCCATGGTTTGCAAAGTGCGAATGGCACTCTCTAAGTAAACTGATACCACAAGGGATGCTATTTTTAAGGTCCAGGTGCTGTCAGCTTTATCTACTAGGTCATGCTGCTAAGTATGAGAGTTGTAGGGTCTTGGACTGCCAGTGTTGGGAGCCACCTTTGGATTTAACTCAAAACTAACTAGCCCTAGGTCTCATAGATTGAGTCTAGTTACTTCATCTATAAAGCAGGCTAACCATTGTGTCTGCCTACAAGGTAGAGAGGCTTAGGGGAGATGTCAGGAAACCCTGTGTACAAGAGGGTGTCCCATGATAAAGCAAAGAGTGCCAGCTGAATGTAGTAACGTATTCCCATAATCCAGCTACTGAGGAAGTTGAGGAAGGGGGTTTACAAGTTCGAGGCCAGCCTGGGAAATTTGATGAAAATTACAAAGATGCAGCTCAGTGGCTGAGTGCCAGTATAACAAATCCTGGGATTAATGTCTTCTACTGGGAGGAAAGATGGATGAGCTCCATCTAGCTTTGTAAGCAGAGAGGCTGGGAGAGAAGGCTGGGCTAGGTCATGCATGGGTATAAAGATGCTGAAACCCCTTAGTTTTATGGAGAACTATGAGAGCCAACAGGGTAGGTGGTGACCTCAGGAAGCACACACTCACCACCCTTGGTCTCACTGCGTCACGTTCAAGAAAAAAATTATTCTTTTGAAGTTTACATTCCTTCCTAATTAGACGGAGGAGGAGGCATCATTGATTCAGGCATCAATCTCTTTGATCTCAGACACTCATCAGTCTTTCCTTCTAACAAAGAAAAGGAGTTTGCTAAGCAGTGGTATCCTGCAATGACTAACATTATGTTTTATTTTTATCATATTGTGTGTGTGAAAACTGACGTGTGTGTGTGTGTGTGTGTGGTGTGTTTCATCTGTGGAGGACAGAGGCCAGCTTATAACAACTACATCCCCTCTTTTCATGCTCAGAAACTCAGGACTCCAACTCAGGTTGTCAGGCTTAGTGTTAAGTGCCTTTACCCACAAAACCACCTTGCCAGCCCAACTAACACTATGCTGATTTCAACTGATATAACTTTATAGACTGAATATTAATTCCTCCATTCACATTCAAAAACCCAATTCTAAGTACAATAAGAAGAGGTGGACGATGATGCTTAGAAAGTGACTGGGTCTGTGGGCCCCCTCCCTGAGAAATTAGTATCTTCACTGAAGAGGTTGGAGGAGCCTTGTCTTTTGGTAGGGACATGGAGACACACCATCTGTGGAAAAATGCTGATTCTGATAGCCTTGACCTTGATATCTCCAGGCTCAAGAACTGTGAGCAATGCATTTCTGTTGTTAATAAACTATCCAGTATAAGGTGCTTTGGTATCACAGTGTGATCAGACTAAAAGAGTCATATGGTGATGATAACAAGCATAGCTGCTGTCTCTCTGAAAAGCAGAATGACTGCATTTTTGGAATTAATGTATCATAGCAAAAACATTAAGACTATCAGAGAATATTGAGCAATCGGTACCAGGAAATATACAAATATGGCAAGAATTCTAAGAGTAGAGAATTCATTGGAAGTTACTACAATTGAGTGGCTAGGGTTCAGTCTCCAGGTGTCTGCAGGCCTATGCCCCTTTTGAGGACTCTAACAGAAAAGTCTTTACTGCCTCAACCAGTTTGAGGTGGCTCCTAGAGTTCTGAGGTTGGTAGCAACATCCTTTCCACACTACCTTATTCCTTCTCTGCCTACTGCGGCCTTTTCTATTTCTTAAGAATATGTTTACTGGAGTTGGGGCTCACCTTACCTAGCATGATGTCATTTCATCTCTGCCGGAATCATATCAGCAGAGATCCTATTTACTTATGAGGTAATAGTTTGAACTCTCAGACAGATGATGATTTGAGAAGGATACAGTACAATCACTGTGGTTAATTGAATGAAAATGGCCCCATAGACTCAGAGGGAGTGGCATTGTTGGAGCAATTGTGTTATAGTGGGTAGGGTTGGAGGTCTCAGATGTTGAAGGCAGGCCCAGTGGCTCATGCTCCTTTTCCTGCTGCCTGCCGATTCTAAGGCAGAGCTCTCACTACCTCTCCAGCATCAGGTCTGCCTACATACCATCATGCTTCCTACCATGATGATAATGGACTAAACCGCAGAACTGTAAGCCAGTTCTGATTAAATGTTTTACTTTATAAGAGTTATGGTCATGGTATCTCTTCGTGCAATAAAACCATAACTCAGTCACTGAACCATTGAAAATAGGACAGAGGAACCAGAGGGCTGAGTCCATCTGGTAATCATGACTGTAGAAAGCAGGAAGTATCCAGGTAGGTGCTGACACTCTTAGGTGGCAGAAGGATGATCATTGTGTGCAGAGAAGGGGACAGAACTTCAGGTTTAAGAGGAGGTTGTCAGGGAAGTATGGGATGCATAACAGAGACCTTCCAGGATCCCCATAGGACAAGAGGAGAAGTCAAGGAAGTAGTCAGTCATGGCAGTTCAGGGCCTGGAAACCACTTTATGGTGCTCTCTCCTCAGAGATAGGAAGCATGAGGGAGGCCCAGGGAAAGGAAGAATGGAGGGTGGTGTCCATGCTGAATGTGCTGTGCTGGGTGTGCCTGATGAATGTCCTTCTGGAGTTGGCCAACATAAGCAAGGAAGAAGGAGATTCACAATGGAGATAAGGACATCACCTCCAGGCCTGTTTCGGGACATCCCAAGCCCTGGCTAACACAGATCCATAGTTATTCACCCCAGTGCTCAAAAGCTGGGCTTTTTCCTTTCTTTACTGTTAAGGCTGCCTACTCACAGAAAAATCACAGCTCTATACCAGAAAGCCCATTCAGGCTCCAGGATGACCCCAATCACAGCTTCTGATTGTGCGAATGATGTGCTTAACTTATATTTCAAATCGGACCTCAAGTATGAACAAGATGAAGCTCCCCTACCGAGCTCTGAGACCTCTGTTTCTCAGGGGCTCAAGTGTGCTCCAATCCAAAGACTTAACTGGGCCCCTGGCAGAAACAAAACAAAACCAACAAAAAACAAGCGAACAAACAAACCTTAGCATCTACACTTCTAGTGTGGAGCCATTTGCATCAATCAATCTGAATTGCGTTGTGAAATGAGTGGCAGAGGAGGAGAAATGGGACTTTAGTCTGAGACACTCCTCTTCCTCATGTTGAGCTACGGGCTCAATGCATGTGTTTATTGTATGGTCATGACTAAAAGAGCAGAGATGAAGCCAAATCTTATTACACAGTTCGTTGATCCGGAAAAGATGGAAATAGGATCATCATCCCCTTTCCGACTATTTGAAAACTTTGAGCCCCATGTACAGTGAAATATTAATGCCACGTTTCTTGGAGTGATGGCAGATCAAATAGCAGTGACAATATCTTATGAGGAAGAGCTAAGGGCAGGGAGGGGCTAGGAGTCCTGAGCTACTGAATATTTCAGCTTCCTGAAGAAGAATGCTCAGCCTTGGCAAACCCAATCAACACATCCATGATCTAGTTAGATGAAGAAAGGACCCGAGGCGTGCCAGGGTGTCCTGGCTACCCTCATGAACTCGACCCTGCTTAGTGACACCTTGGAGGAGGAAACTTCCATTGTCCAGACTAGCTCCCGGGCATGTGAGTAGAGGGTCATCTTGATTCCTAATTGACACAGAAGGGCCCAAAACACTACAAGTGGCACCAGCCCTGGGGAAGCGGGTCTCAGCTGTTCATGAAAGCTCTCTGAGCATGCATCGGGAATGAATGACTCAACAAGCATCATTCCTCCATGAGTTCTGCTTTGAATTCTTTTTCAGCTCCTGTCATCACTTTTCTTGATGATGAACTGTGACCTGAACGTGTAGGCTGAATAAAGCTTTCCATCTGTTGCTTCTGCTCATGGTGTTTTATCCCTGTAACACAATGAAACTAAGAAATGGGCCATGGCACACTTCATCAAGTTTGTTCTTACTTCCTACACAGTTCAGAAGCCATTGAGACTCATGGCCAACTTTCCACATCTGCTGTTCTCCTGACTGCCCTGGCTGTGGATCCTTCTCTCTCCTTTCTCAAATGTAGGCCCTGATGCCCATGTTCCCTGCATAGGGTTGGCCCTGTTTTCCAAGTTCCATGGACCAGAACAGATTCTGTGAGGGTCACACAACATGATTTACCTGAAAATATGTATGCTGACTTTTGGCTTGATCCAAAACATCTTTGAAAATTGGCTTAGACTACACAAACCACTGATGGGCTATGCAGTATACGTTGATGTGAAGGTTGGGCCACAGGCTCTGAAGTCCCTGCACTGATTTTTTTCCTAAGTGCTGGAAACATCTCTGGGCAGAGTTAGCAACTGTGTCATGGGTTCCAGTTTTGTTTTTGTAAATAAAGTTTTACTAGGCTGTCGCTGCTCCTATTCATTCACTGATGCATTGCTAACATGGATATTCCATGCTGCCCTGTTCTGTGAGCCTGTAGCTTCCCCCTGTACCTTCTCCCCCCTCCTAGTCCATCTGGTTTCATGTCATCTTCACACCAGCATCAGAGGAATCATGGCAGGGAGCGTGCCCAAGGCTGACACTGACCATGGCTAGATCTGAGACAGGCTCTTCTGAGTCCCCTTATCAAGTCAACTTCATCTCAGACTCTGTCTTCAGCTTTTATTGAAAACAAACAAACAAACAAAAAGGCTGACTTGGTGTCCTGGTTAATTTTTCTTGCCAACTTGACACAACTTTAAGACCCTTGGAAGAGGAATACTTAACTGAAGAACTGTTCAGACCACATTGGCCTGTAGCACAATTGGACTGCACCCTTGACACACACCCTCTTTTTAAAGAGATAAGAGAACCCACATCAAGAGTCCCCAGTCTGATTGGTTAGTGGGAGTAGAAGAGATGTCTCTGCATTCTGAACCCATGTGACATCTGCCTGGCCAAGCAGATGCATGACATCCTGTCCCTGGCGACATGCCTGTTGCCTGTGCCCCCTGATGTTCTAAACAGCCAAAGTTAAAATGGGAATGAGAGATACAGGTGGAGAAGAGTGCATTAGATTTGGCCCGTAGATAACAGTGGCTGAAACTGAAGAACAAATTTGTAGGCAGCTAGAGGGAGCTCTTTCAGGGCTGGCAGAACATGATGGCATCATGGTGTGTGGGAACAGATGCATGCTGCATTCTCGGGATGCTTCTTTACACACTAGCATGGGGATGGAGACCTCACACCTTCACATATCTCTACCCAGGCTGCTTACCTTGAAAGAATTAATTTAGTTCTGAGTGACGTTAATTCCTCCATGTTGAAGGGGGCCTCAAAGCCCAAACATGTGCAAGATGTCATCATCTTTCAGCTCTGCTTCTTTGGGTATTAAATGCCAATATGAGGTCTGAAGAGGGCAGACCATATTCCTGCTGTGTCACTCCCCACGGACCTACTACTCCAAGGTGGCAGAGCAGTCACCAGGGCATGAGTGGAATGAAAGTAAAAGCTATTTGATTTACAAATCCCAGTGGCAGAGATTACATAACACATTAGCCCAAGGTCAAACTTCCTACTTAAAAGTTGGCTTGTAGCCAGTCAAGTTCAGTAGCTGGGTTGTGCTACCTTAAGCCATTGTATCAACACTGGATTGGCAGAAGCTGCCAGCCCTGTAGTCCCATGCTCTGCCCTGGTCATCCACTTCCAACCCTCTCCCACTAAGAAACCCCCAGCTTCTCTTGAGATGGGGTGGTATACGGAAGAGCCTGTGGTCCAACTATACGGATGTCTCTAGATTCTTCATCATATAAGCCAATTTCCCCATCACTCTGCTGGCCCCTCATTAATTTCAATTTTCTTTTGGAGGATACACAATTTTACCCTTCCTTTCAGTAAATCAAATGCCATACAAAGAGCTCTTCTCCAGCAGCCAGTGGTATTTCCTGATCTTGAGAGTAAATGGCCTCTCATGACACTTTGATGAAACCATCTTCAAGGTCTCTTGAGAGCTGTGTTACATTTCTACTTCAGCTTTATTCCTAGGGGAAAGAGTAGGGATTTCCAGGGAAGAAGGGTCACTTATTTTTCTTCTGAAATTAAAAATAGATGTGAGGGGAAGGGGCTTGAGCCATTGACACTGGCTCAGGCATCTGTGGGTTTAAGCTCTCCTTAGCTTCATCTGCCTAGATCCACAATGTGCACAGATGCACGAGGGAGTGATTTGGTTAGCAGGTCTGACAGGGCCAGCTGAGGGTCACAGATGTACAGAACTTTGGGGGTGCAGTGGGCATGTGACTGGCAGCAACAGCACTCTTGAATTGCATTTGCTTCTCAAACTTTGCAGACAAGCAACCTGACCTCAGTCGAAACAAAGACAAGATCAGAATTTGGACCTATATCATCTGCAAAAATGCCAAGTGTTCCTGTTTGTTACAGAACATCCTAGAGGCTGCTGGGAGGCCAGATACATCAACTGCTACTGCAGCTGCCACATGTCAGGTGACGGGGCCACCTATGCCTCTACCCACACTAACATGGTGCTTTGATTTTTAAAGGCATTGTCTTTCTTCATGTGTCATCTCACCTCCTGGGCTGTCACCTGGGGTGTGTACTATGCTCCTTCCATTTTACAAGGAAGAAAACAAAAGCCCAAGAGAACAATAGGCTTGCTCCTGTAACACGGAGAGCAAGTGGCAGGGCCGGGCTCCAGCCTGTTGATGAATATTTTATTCTTCTCTCTTCCTTGTTACTTCCTAGGATGGTAGGAGGCAGTGGAGTGAACAGATGGGCTGCGCTGTGCTGGGACATACCTGCATCCCAGTACCAGTGTGTGTCCTCTCTCTTATTAATCTTCACAGAAGATCTGAAGTTGGGAAGAAAAGTAGAGCAGGATGGAGGGGACCAAGAGCTGGAGCGTGACTCATCAGGGCCTGCTCTTGTGGAGGGAATCTCAGTTCCTGGCATCACACTTGTTTTCCAATGAGAAGTTACCCAGGTTCATTGGAAATAAATGTGGCCGTGAAGACCTCTCTCTCTCTCTCTCTCTCTCTCTCTCTCTCTCTCTCTCTCTCTCTCTCTGTGTGTGTGTGTGTGTGTGTGTGTGTGTATACATACATGCAGAGGCCAGAGGTTGGCACCACTCATCTACTTTTCTGGGACAGGGTCCCTCATTGACTCTGGAGTCCATTGACTGGGCTACATTGGCTGATCAATAAGCCCCAGGGATCCTCCTGTGTTCCCAGGGTTGACGTTACAGGCAATGCCTGCTTTCTGTGTAGGTCCTGAGGATCTGAACTCTGGCCCTCATGGTGGTACATCAAACACTTTACTACTGAAGACCACCGCCCCCCAGCCCCCGAATGAGCATCTCATAGAAACAAACCTGGGCAGGGGGACACAAAGAGTCAGCCCACCATGGTTGCCCTCCCACACTTTCTGCAAACAAATTGGTGAGGATGCAAGGCTGAGTCAGTTTCTAAAGTAGCTTCCTCTAAAGCTGCCCTGGAAATTCCCCGGTCTCAGCGGCTCACCTTAGAGATGGGCAAAGGCACACTCAATGACTCACTCAACAGGCCCTTTTGGAAAATGACTAATATCCACATCAATGATAAATTTCTCTTAATTTTTCAGTCTACCATGAGAAATGTTGACATGTTCTACTAACTGCCACTCGCCACAGTAGCAGTGCTTTAAGCTGAGATTTTTCACACATAGAAACCTCTCCTGCCCTTCCCCCTATGGAACAGAGGGTGTGGGGCCTCTTAACCATGCAGGTGAAAACAGGGAGTCAAGGAAAGCTAAAAATTTTTTTTAATGCAAATAAGTTGTAATCAGGATTTCATTAGGAAAAAATAGTTTTCTTTTCACTAAAATGAACACATTTCTAGAAGTATCTAGAAATGACTATATGCCAGATAATGTTTAATGCTGGCCAATTTATACCTGTGATCTGAGGTAGGCGTCATATGTGTAAATACGGACTTTTCTAGAAGAATGCAAGGCTCAGTAGAAACACAGAGGGGAGAGAGAGTCTCTTGAAATCTGGGTTTTTACTTTCCAGGAAGAATGGATGAAAGCGCTTGAGAGGACTCAACGCAAACACTTAAAGATGTATGTGTGGGTGGCAACTGGGGGGCTATTTTTATGCTTACTATGGTTTCTTGACCCCTTCCTCTGGGCCTTTTGGGACCATGGGGTTCAGCCCACTAAATTGTAGGTCTGTTGTTTCTGATGTCTAGATAGAAATTCCTTTGGACTCCCTCAGAAGAGTAAGGTCAGAACTTGCTGTGGGATAAGCATGTGACTCCTGAAGAACCAATCAGAGTCTTCTCAGGTATAGATATATAAATTTGGCAGAAAAGATGATCCCATTGGGTTGTGGTGACCCAGCAGGGCACAGGGCAGTATAAGGCTGATGTCAATATTGCTAATGGCTCACTGGGAGTCTGTTTCCAAAAGGAGCTACAGAGATGTCCAAAATTCTCTCATGAACTCTCACTCTTGCTCTTGATATCTCAGGTGCAAAATACCAGACACGGTGACTTTCCAAGATTTCTCTGTGCTCCTACTCAAATCTGATTTTTCTTTTTCACAGTGTATGGGACTAGGCAATGAAGACTACGCATGTCATTAGCATCACAAAGTGGTCAGCCACTGGATGAGAGCACTGATGGGAGAGACGTCTCCACTGAATCGTCCACTGCTTTGCCTTGGACATCAGGAGCCTCATCACTAACACTGAGAACTAGCATTGTTACCTTCTAGGCTAGCTCACAGACAAAAACTAAGAATGTTCAGGCAGCTGAGACTAGCCTTGGAGTGAGGGTAAGTTCTCAAAATAATATCATTTAAGGAAGTACATCTACAATGATGGCAGTGTAAATGAAGGCAGAACCCCCCTCCTCATCTTTGCTCTATTAAAAACTTTGTCTATAAAATCTATGTGTTTCACATCTATGTTGTCAAACCCCTGAGCTTTATAAGGAACTGGTTGTCTTGAACTCTACTTATGGACTTTCAGCTTCATGGTGGTAATAAGCAATCCACAATAGTAGACACTGGACTTGGATTTTGAATTGCTTTATTCTATATCTTTGTGTTTTGAGGCAGGGTCGGTCTCAACTATGTAGTGCTGGCTATCCTTGAATTCACAATATTCCTGCCTCAGTCTCCCAAGTGCTCAGAGATAGGAGTGAGCTACTGTGTCAGGCATGGATTTTTAATTCTGCTCTTTGCCCAGGTCAGTAACCACCATGCATTCATCTTCCCAGAATCTCAGTAGTGGCAGCAGGACCCCACTCTATGGTCCTGTGGGGTGGAACTATGATGCTCATGTTTATAAGGACAATCCTGTAACCCTGCGAGTATCTGGAGGGCTAACTTTGAAATAATTATTTAAAATATCATTTAGACTAAAAATTAAAGCTGATTGTGTATGATTTCTATGCTTCATTCTTGGTGTTGTTTTATTTAATTGTTTCTTAGAAGGGCCACTAAGTGTTTTAGACCAGATTTTTCTTCTTTTTTAAAATAAGAAGCTCTTATATTAAGCTTGCTTCAGACAAGGTCCTACTCTCTTCAATTCATCAAACAACCAGAGCAAATTGTTTTCTGGTAGTTTAATGGGATCAAGAAGTAAGAAGAAAACTAAGAGGTTATCCTGACATCCTCTGAGAGACAGAACCAAGGCATTTATCTCCTCAACACTGGGGACTGTGTGAATGACATTTTTCAGGAATCAAAGTGTTAAGAGATCAGTTTTGAGTCAGGAGGATGTGTGTAGCAAGGGCTGAGTTGGTCTATCCTGGTAATTCAGGTGAATAGAGAAATAGCCCCTGTTCTCTGTTCCTTTGTAAGAGATGCCATGGTCATGGAGAGGAGGGGAGGTTCTTGGGGGAAATGCCTCATTGCATGTGAAGATGCCAAGAGGCAATTTGGTTCCTTAGCAATGATGATTATCTAATTAGTTATGAAAATTGAATTCTTCTGTTAAATAACAAGGTGAAGACCTCAAAGGGACTAATCTCACCCAGCAAAATTCATAGCTGACATATGCCACAATTAGCAAGCACATCAATTAATACTGAAACAAAGGGACAGTTGTCACAATAGGGAAGCTGAGGGTCGCTTCTACTCCCATGGTTCTTCGTCAGAGAGAAGAGTGCTACTATGGCATATTTCACTCTTCATAATTTCAAAAAGCACATAATTTATCTTGGTCTCAAAATCTCAAGGTAGGTTTTGCAGGCAGCTAAGGTCATGATTCTAGCACTAAAGTTCAGTGCATCACTTAAGTACATCTTGAAAGTCTCTGTCTTAGCTAGGGTTTCTACTCCTGTGAAAAGACACCATGACCATGGCAACTCTTACAAAGGAAAACATTTAATTGGGGTGACTTGCTTACAGTTTCAGAGGTTTAGTCCATTATCATCATGGTGAAAACCATTGAGGTAGACATGGTGCTGGCTACATCTTGATCACAAGGCAACAGAAAGTGAACTGTGACCATGGGAGGTATCTTGAGCATAGGAGCCCTCAAAGCACTTCTCCATACACACCAGTGATACACTTCCTACATCAAAGCCACACCTACTTCAACAAAGCCACACCTCCTAATAGTGTCATTCCCTATGAGCTTATGATGGCAATTATAGTCAAACCATCACAGTCTGCCTTGAACCTCTAAAGAGACATAGCACCAAGAACCTGGATTCTTAGTTTCAGACCAGAGACAATCACAGAACCAAGAAGGGCAAACCCATATTCTTTGGGTGTGTGCATTCTAATATATGTGGATGCATGTATATATTCATGCATGCGGATGACAAGATTAATATTGCATGTCTTTCTTATTCTGCTTTTTAACCAAGGAATGGTCTGTTCACTGAACCCAAAGACTGCTGCTTCATTAATTTATCAAGCCAACTTATTCTGGTGATCCTGTCTCTGGCTCTTGGTCTCTGGGATTACAGGCAGACTACCACACTTACATGACTTTTTCCATGGGTGCTGGGCATCTGTACTTGAGTCTTCATAATTAGTGCACAAGTGCTTTACCCATGGAGTTATCTCTTGGGCCTCTCACCTTGAGTTTTGAGTCAGCGTCTCTTACCAGGACCTCTCTGGTTTGGCTAGGCTGGCTGGCTTGCAAGGCTCAGTTCCATCTCTCCAGGACTGGGATTGCAAATGTGCTCCATGTTGAACTATCTGGATATCTGGAGATCTAACTGAAGTCCTTATGCAGCTCCATTCTCTAGCCAGTCAGGGAACTACCAAATGAACATCCCCAGAACATTCCCTGGACTCTCTGCATCAGTGAGGTCTCCACCCCATACCATCCCCAAATACCAGAGAGTCACCATGCACTCATTGTTTTTCTATTCAATTTCCTCACACTGGACATGGCATGCTTTGAAAGCTGTCATTCTGCCCCAGTTCTGCAATCCAACAATGTGGCCTTGGATTAGACACCTCACAGTGCCCCCTACAAGTCTTCCTTTCCAGAAAATGGAACTGTGGCACATTTGACTTAAAGGCAGTGGGAGCAGGTTATCTATGGTTCCCCAGAAACCTTCTGATCTCCAGCAGGACCCTTTGTCTTCTCTTCCCCAAGCTGGAAGGGGGCGGCCCTCTCCAGCCTATAGTTCATCTTTCACACAGCAGTCTGAATAAGCCTGTGAGAGGCAACCAGCATGCAACCACATTACAAGCACAGATCTAATCACATCACTCCTCTGTGGAAACCTAGCAACATCTCTCAGCTCTTCAGGGTAGAAGCTGAGGTGATAAATCCTATTACTATATAACTCACCTCCCCCATGCCACCTGGCCCACTCCACTCCTTGTCTGAAGCCACTGTTCCAGCCATTCTAGTGTTTTTGTTGTCTCTGAGATATACCAGGAAACCTTCCATAATGAAATCTCCATAACGCCATCCAGAAACATTGTACCCAGAGTAATATATCTCATCTCTCCTCTAGCTGTCAGACATGTGTCCCTATCTCAATGCTCTAAAAGCTTTCTATAAACAAACCAGATCTCCATCTATGAGCCTTATATCACTATGAATTTCTTAGCACATGTCATCAGTTGATATAGTACAGACATATCTAGGTTTCTTGTCTCTCTCCTTCTACAAGAGTATATTCACCCAGGAGTGGTAATATGATCATTGTTAGCTTGGCATGGGATAGGTTTCTAGTAAGTTATTAAGTAGACAAGTAGATGCATGAGTAGGTAGATTGTGTGGATGGCTGGATGGATGAATAGATGAGTAGATAGGGGGATGCATGTATGAATAGATTAAGAGATATATAAATGGATGGATACAGTCATGGATGGATACATGGATAGGTGGATGAGTGGATGGATGGATAAATTAGTAGATAGATGAGTAGATTGGTAGATGGATAGTTGCATATATGCATAATGGAATAAATAAATGAATAAAGGGATGGGTAAATGAATAAATATTGGCTGCAGAAAGAGATGTGTGGATGAGCACCCCTGCTTTTCTGGCACTGAAGAGGATGCCAGGTCCAGTCCAAGGGAAATGATGCCAAGCTCTTTCTTAGAGTAGCTAAGCATTAAACATGAAAATATTTACCAGTTTCCATTTCCTCCTCCCAGTCTTCATCTGATTTGGAAAATGTTTTCAACAACCCTCTTGACAGCTATTACAAACTGAAGCCCACACTTGGTGATCTTGAACCCAGGTTCTGCATAAGGTGACTTGAAGTAAGTACAAGTAAAGCATTCATTGCTCCAAAGACCTGCCAGCACCCTTACGGTACCATTCTTTTCTCTGGAAAGCATCTGCTACCAACTTCACTAGTCAAAATGCTCCTCACAGTTCCAAGACTAGCTTCTCCACCAGCCCAGGCAAGTGCTATACATCTGCAACATCCCTTGCGTTTCCCACACTTTTAACATGGAAATGTGAGAGGTTGCATCAAATCGCCTACATGCATGTGTATACATGTGCTCATACAGACATTTGTGTCTTGGCATGTGGTAGTAAGAGCTTCAACATGCAATTATTTTGAGTAGCCTTTGGAATTATCCCTTAAAAGCTGTATTTGCTCAAGTGCATGTTTTTCAGGGGAAGGGGTCTAATTGTCTCTGTCTTACCTCCTAAGCGTTGAGATTTCTCTATCATTGCATATTAAAAGGCAAAGGTGAAGATGCCAAAGATTCCACTCAGTGAAAGACTCATCCATGGGGTGATCATAGAAATAAAGCTTTAAGGATTGTGTTCTCAAAGCATGCTGACATTTCAGAAAATGCTGACCTGCTTTCTGGCCACTTTATTCTTTGTCTTCCTTCAGAACATCTTCTGTGAATCAGCCTCTAATTCACTGGGCTTTTTGCAGAGATATGTTTTCTGCTTCCACATTCTGCTCTCAGATTTCACTCATATCCTTTGTCATGAAGTTGAGACCTGCCCTATTTCAAAAATTTATTATCTAACATAAACACTCACTACCCAATTGCAGATGCAATTTGTACTCAGGGAACAGGACAACCCTTCTAAGGATAAATTGGATTCTTGTGTATCTCACTTCTCCGTCCTCACAAAGCCATAAATCTTTAGAATGAATACTGGCCTGGAACAAAGGAACCATAGCCCTGCACTTTGAAACAAGTTACCACTGAAATAGTATTGAAATCTCCATCCTAAATGACAGTCCACAGGACCTCATTATATACAATATGTGTGTGTGTGTTATGTTTTAAAAAAATTTCTATAACTCCAAACCAGAGATGATCAGGAATAACTAGTGGGAGGTCTTAATTGTTATGATTGGACACTGAATTTCAGTACATTTGTAGGAGAGGAAATGAGCTACCATGGCTACAAAAACAGGTCATGCCAGCTTTGCTTAAATGTTGATGAATTACCATATTATTGTTGTTTCTGACATAATGTACTAATATCAGTATGCGTAGGTTTCCTAAGAATATTTTTGAGCATAATATAATCCTCCCATTCCCACTCCTGCTTTTTCTCTTTTCTCCCTCCCTGGTCTTTATTCTAGACAATTTTGCTTCCGCATGCATAGTATATGTACATGCATGCTGTTTGTATCTATATAAAATCTGAGAGGACCCTGCAACATCATTCTGCATGATGACTTCCGGTTGTTACTCTTCTGTGTATGGCAGGCAGTTTTGTGTTCCAGCTAAATAAATTCCATTGTGTAGATATGGCACATCTTCTCTATTGGGCCTCTAGGCTGGCACAACAATAAACTTAGGGGTTTCAGTACCTCTGTGGTGTGTCCAGGTGTGGTACAGCTGAACCACATGGTAGATCTAATCTAGTTTTTGAGGAGCCTTCACCCTGATATCACAATGGCTGGACTAAATGACACTCCCATCAACAGTGTCTAAGGGTTTCTTTATTTCCTTTCTATCTCTTGTCCACAGTCTCATGCCATGCCATTTGTTATTTGTTTTTTTAATGGCCAGTATTCTGACCTGCAGTGAGGTGCACTCCCAGGGTGGGTCCCCTGACAGCGGGAGACACCAAATGAAAGATTCTCCTATGTTTATCACTGACCTTATTGAGGACTCAGGACAAGCTATGCAAAATGTGGCAGGTGGCCTTCATTAAACATTGCATCCTTCCATCTCAGTAGCCCATTTCAAAGACGGCAAAATGGAGGAGCCAAAGAGAAGCTGAGAAGTCGCAGCTGGCTGAGCCAAGGCAGTCACATGCCAGACATGCTGTCTGAAGATTACATTTCTCCTCAAGCAAGCAGGCTCATTTTTGCCTCGCTCCATCACAGAGATGGCAACTCATTAAAGAAAAGTTCAAAATAGAAAAGGCAGAACAGGGAAACCACACAAAATCTCCCTCCAACCCTGCCGTACCAGAAAGCGGCTCCGCTTTAACAGGCAGGCTTTTCTTTACATAACCAAGCAATTGATAAGCTGTAATCATCTCTGAATTGTATAAAAAGATTAAGCATCATCCACCCGTGAACCCTAATCTCATAGTCTCTTAAAAGGGTATGCATAGTACTAGGCAATGTTCCCCTCAGGTTATTTCCAAATGATTGGTTATTATAAGTGGAGCTGTGACAAACAGGCCTAGGTTTGAAGCAAGCAGGGCTGGTTCTTCCTTAAGAAACCATTCTGGGAAAAAAAAAAAAAAAAAAAAAGGGGCTGGAGAGATGGCTCAGCGGTTAAGAGCACCGTCTGCTCTTCCAGAGGACCCGGGTTCGATTCCCAGCACCCACATGGCAGCTAACAACTGTCTGTAGTTCCAGTTCCAGGCAAACACCAAGGCAAATAAATAAAGTTTAAAAAAAAAAAAAAAAAAAAAAAAAAAAAAAAAAAAAAAAAAAAAAAAAAAAAAAA
>PVIH01008461.1:0-65899 GCA_004025045.1 Sigmodon hispidus
AAACCAGTCAGTAACCATGAAAGCTAACAGCTTCCAGTGACACACTGACTGAGTGTTGGGAAAGTATTCAAAAGGTGTACTGCAGCTTTGGCAAGTGTCACGGCCATCTTGGGCTTTTTGGACAGACAGCAGACTGGGACCTTCCACCCCTCTGAGCACAGCCCAGAGCCTGGGGATGGAGGCTACAGTGCATACAGATCCACACACAGCCACCACAGCTCCAGGATAACAGCAAATCCAACCCCAAAGAGGAGAAACTAGCCAGGTGATGGTGGAGCACACCTTTAATCCCGGTACTCAGGAGGCAGAGGCAGGCAGTTCTCTTAATTCAGGGCCAGCTTGGTGGTACTGAGTGAGTTCCAAGACAGGCAAGGGCAGCTACACAGAGAAACTCTGTTCCCAAAAAAAAGAGGAGAACCTGGGAAGAGTCTAGACCGGTGGTTCTTAACCACCATTAGAGGGTCAAATGACCCTTTCACAGGGGTTGCATATCAAATATCCTGCATATATGTTTACACTATAATTCCTAACAGCAGCAAGATTACAATTATGAAGTTACAATGAAAATAGTTTTATGGCTGGAGTCACCCAACATCAGGAATCTTATTAAAGGATCGCAGCATGAGGTAGGGTGAGAACCGCAGGTCTAGACATCCCACAGTATGAAGAAGGAAGGGAGGTGCCATTTTAAATCACAGAGCCCATTCGTGACTCTAGGTTTTACCCAGACACAGAACACCAGGCCCTGGAGAAGAGTTACAGACGCAGGCAACACTCCTGGACGGTAAGTTAGGAATAAGATGTGAGTCTGCACATATGCCATGAACAAATGTGCCCTTGGACTTGAATATACACGTGTGAAACCCATGCCAGCCAGACGGCTCAGTGGGTGAAGGTGCCTGTCACCAAGCCCGGTGGCACAGTACAGTCTCCAGAATCCACATGTTGGAAGGACAGAACCAACCCCTTTGACATCCTCTGATGTCCATGTGTACACTGTGGCACATGTACACACACAAAGACAAATACCAACAAAAAACCTTTTAGAGAAAAGGTAGAAAGCGTAGGCCTGTTTTAAGCAGCTTCCTGCAGACAGCAGGATTCTGGATCGTTTAAATGTTCCTGTTTCTCAGGCTGGAGAGATCACTGAGCAGTGAAGACTGACCGCCAGCTGCTCCTGCAGAACACTTGGATTCAGTTCCCAGCACCCTTATTGGGGCTCACAAACACCTGCAGCTCCAGTTCTAGGGATCAGATATCTTCTTCTGGCCTCTGCAGGCTCCAGGCACGCACATAGTACACACACGTAGGAAAAAACACTCATACACATAAATAATACTTACTAATTTTTCTTTCTGATTTATATCGGTTTCCTTTCTGGGGTAAACATAAATTTTTCCTTATACAAGGAAGAAGGCTTTTGAACTGGGGTCAGGTAGAACCTGGGAAGGGTCTCTACTGAGGAGTGATACAAGATTTTTTTTCTTGGAGCCACTCAAGAAATTAAAAGTCCCAGGGCCAGGGTTGAGGACATGTGGTTATAACTGCTGGGGTCTTGGTATAAAGGGAGGAACATGGTAAAAGGCAGAACAGGACCAAAAATTATATTCACAACCAAGAAATGTGGCTCTGTGGTCTTCAGTGGCCTTTGCTGAAATCTGGGAGATTGGTCCACTGGCAACCACCGGACATGTGAGAACTGAAAAGCTAATTTCTTCACAAGGCTTTTTTTTTCTCTCTCTACAACAAGCAAAATAATAATCCATCTTAGAGATGCAAAACCCAATTAATACAAAAGAGAAAGCAGGTCCCCCAGGGAGAACCCTGAGCACTTCATAGCCAGCCCCCCCACACACAGTCCACCACAATCCCAAGGTCACTGGCTGCCCCTAACGGGCCCTGGCCCCAGAGTGAGGCTCCACACAACCTGGGAGGCATTCATGACCCCTGTGGCTCTGACCTGCCAACTTCTTTCTCATCAAGATAGAAAGCTGAGATCCAGCCCTTCTCTGTTTCCATAACTCCTATCCTGGTCTCCTCAGCTGCCCTCACAGCAGCCATGGCCTGAGGCTGCGTAGGCAGACCTACCAAGTCTCCATTCACTCTGCTGTCTGAAAGGCCATAAACAGCCTGTCCCTGTGGCTTCCCATCTGGCAGGTAGCCAGATTCTTTTGTTTTTTAGCAATTGATTAAGTTTCTCCACTACCCCCTGGGGGGTAAGTGGTTAGACAAAGCCAAGACCGCAGCCCAGTACCTTGGCCTGGGAAACCCTGCCTAATGACCACAGGGTCACAGGCCCAAAGGAAGTGGCTGGGCCTGTGTTGGGCTCTGCTCATAACCCAAGACCCAGTGACTGCCTGCCTGCCTGTACGGCTCACCCTAAGGAGCCCAACAAGCAGGCACAGGAAGTCTTAGCTCATCAGGAATGGCCCAGCAGACACTAAGCCTGAGTTCTGGGCTGAGTGCACCAACCATTTCACCAGCTCTCAGCTCTATGTCTGTTTTCCCTCTCTCCCATGACCCCCAGGCCACTGGACAGGTAGGGACTCACACCAGCAGGATTGTCCATCAAGGAAAACAGCCCCCAAGTCAGCACCCAGCCACATTCTCAACTGAACAGCTTTGAACAAGCCACTTGATCTGAGACTCAAGTGGAAACAGGCCCCACACCAAGGATGGAGACCCTATGGCAAAGCCCTGATTTCAGCACCAGCACAGTGTAGCAATCACACTTGCCCCGGAAACCCTTATGGAGGTCAGAGGTGACATGTGAAGTAGAGCTTTACTGAGCAAAGTAAAGGTCGGGGCAGAGGGTGAGGAGACTATAAAACAGTGATGGCACACCTCACCATGTGACTGTCTTCATAGTCAGCTTGCCGGGATTTAGAATCACCTGGGAGACACACCTCCGAGTGTGCTGGGAGTGTTTCCAGAAAGGTTCAGCTAAGACCCGGCCCGAGTATGGGCAGCACCATCCCACGGGCTGGGGTCTCAGTGTGCCAAGCTCCAGCACTCACCTCTTCCTGCTTCCTGACTGCAATGTGACCAGTGGTTTCACAGCCCTGCCCCCAACTTCCCGCCATGATGGACTGTGGTCTCCAATCCCTTCTTTAAGGGATTTTGTCCCAGTGAAAGTGTCCAATACATACTGTTCAGGGACAAGGTTCAATTCTTCCAAAAAAACCAGTCTTCTTGGGTCTAGGAACACAAGTAGTAGGTGTTCTATACACAACGGTCCTTTCTTTAGGTATTGGGGTGTGTGTGTGGTGTGTGGGAGTGTGTGTGTGTGTGTGTGTGTGTGTGTGTGTGTGAATGAGTGCAGCTGCCCACAAGAGGTCAGAGCAGCATCAGATGATATTCTATAGCTGGAGTCAAAGGTGTTTAGAGCTGCCAGACCTAGGTGCTGGGAACTGAACTCAGATCCTCTGAACTACATGTGCTTGACCTCTAACCCCAGCAGTAGCTATTCTTACTGTTGGTCACATGCTGTCCCGCAGCTCCTGGCTACAGTTTAATGAACGGCTGTACCTCTGCATGAGGAGACTCTGAAGAAGGGAGGCCCAGGCAGGGTGAATGGAGACCACAGGACAGAACCCAGACCACATGGTCCCATCTGCAGCTCTGAGCACACACTCACTTTTGGGCACAGTCCCCCACTGGGGAAGCAAAGCCAGCCCATAAGTTCCCCAAGCAGATCAGGTATAGTGAATGTCAAGGCTGACAGCTATGGTCCTGCAGCAGTGTCCACACGGGAATACACTACACTGTCATCACCTGGTGCCTGGCCAGAGTCCAAATAATTGAATATACTGAGCTATGAAAACACCATTTTTTCCTTAGGTCAAGGTTGACTATCAGCAGCCCACATGGTTCACAGAAACCATGGTGGTGACATCTTCAATCCTAGCTCTCGGGAGGCAGAGGCAGAAAAATCAACACAAGTTTAAGGTCAGCCTGATCTCATAAAACCAAAATCAATAAATTAAAATGCAGCTTACAAGTTCAGAGGTGGAATCTGAGGCGGCATTCCCAAGTAGATAAAGCACAAAGAACCCAGACTTCACAGCCACAGGGAAAGAATTGAGGGCAGAACTTATACATTCTAACAGCTACTACGTTCCTAAGAAAGGTACAGAAAGAACAAGAGGGGCCCCAGGATGCACCCCAGATGGTTGGATCCTCAGCTCTAGCCACCACACTTACAAATGTACCCCAATTCCTAGGCCCTGCCCCTGGTCCAGTAGGAAGCTAGAAGTAAGGGAGCTAAATCCGTGTGTCCTTCACAGCAAAGCTGGGAGCAGAATCATGGCACATGGCAGCCCTCACAGGTCCAAGGAGGGAGCCCAGGAGACCAGGAATCAAAGCTGGCCTCTGAAGGGAAGCCTGGAGCAATGGCTAACCAGGAGCAGGAAGAGCTCCAGGAAGCATGGCCAGAAGGAACTCACTGACAATTTTCAGGGAACAGGAGGTACAAGGTGAGCAGGGAGTGGAGGCTACAAAAGCTGGAACCTACATACTTCTCTGAAAACAAGCAGGAGGTCCAAGTGACAGCTGAGCACTTTAGGCCTGCCCAGGTTCTTTCTAATTACTGGAGATCAGAAGTCCAGAAAGTGGGGTGGGGGGTGGGGGGGTGGAGGGTGCTTTCTCAGGGAGCCTGGGGGCTCTACATGGTCAGGACCCTACAAACCCCAAACTTTTCTCCAAAGACAATAGTGCACCAGAAGGACCTTGGGTAAGTCCGAGGGCTAGGCTGGAATTGGGGCTTGGGCTGCAGGAGAGAGGGGAACGGTGGACAGGCTGAAGCAAGTGATGACCGTGACACAATATTAGTCCGTGTCACACTGCTCATCACAGCCAAGAAGCACCGAGTGGTAGCTGGCACTGTGCCAGCTGTGCCTGACCCCAGGGAAAGTGTTCCTTTCTAAGAATGTGGTGTGGGCTCATTTCGGGCAGCAGGGAGCTGCCTGCCTGCCCCATATTAAGATGAAGGACCTGGAAAATTATCCCAAGGGCTAAGAACACCCGTTCTTGCGCAGGACCGGGGTTTGATTCCCCAAAACCACATGGAGGCTTACCACTTCCTTAGGCACCAGGCATGCATGTGGTACACAGACATACACGCACTCAAACACACAAAATAAATCTCAGAGTGAGATGCAAGGTGGAGGCCTCGGGGCCTTCTCTGGGTGATGAAAACCCTCTCTAGCTTGGTGGAAGTTGATACAAATGTATCAATTGTCATTGCTCATCTCCGGGTTCTCAGAAAGTGTGTGCTTGTGATACAGTTACACCTGGTTACACGGAGAGACAACATGACACAAAGTTGCCACCAAAGACTGTGCGGTCCAATTTTCTTGGTTGAGAACAGTGGCTGCCTTCTGCTTGCAAAGTCAATGCCAATCAAGGCTTCAGAGCAGAGTCCCCCACAGGACCTCCTTTCTTTTCCCTTTGACCTACTTCCCTGATAAGTGACTAGCCAGCCAGACTCTGGGAACAAACACACCCATTATTCTTGGCCCTGGCTAAGGGCTGTCTGCCCATCTGGCTAATCTGCCTGGGTGGGTGGGTGAGTGTGTGGGTGGGTGGATGGATGGACGGACAGACAAATGAGCAGACTGGAAATTAGTCAAAGTAGCTCCAGTTGTCCCATCAGACCCAGCAGAGGCAGCCTCCACCCACCTTTTTGACCCTGTTCCCGACCGTCAGACATACGTTAAAACTATGTCTAGGAGTCGTGCAGCAGGGAGGTAAATACCCAAATCTGTGCTTACCCTGCTGCTTGCTAGGCCTTGTCCAGGGGACCCATGCACAGCAGCAGGTCCCGCAGACAGATCTGCCTGGTCACAAAGTCCTCTGACTTGGTGATCTGTGACCCTGAGCATTAGGACAAGTGTGGTTACATCACTGTCCCAAAGCCTAGGTGACAAAAGTCAGGACAAGAGCGCAAGGGGTCCACAAAAAGCAGGACACTGACAGCAAAGGAACTGCAGGTTTCGAGGACAGTCAGCAGGGGCAACTCCCAAAGAAGGCCCCTGCTACTGCTGTTTTTAGCCCATTCCACATAATTGGAAAAACATGAGGGAAATCAAAGCCAGCTGCTGTGCAGGCTGCTCCAGAGGGGGCAGGGAGGGAGACTGGCCCAGGCCAAACACACAGGGCTCTCAGCTTCCAGCTTCCTAGAGTTGAGAATCACCCTGATGGGGGAAATCCACAACACAGCCACCCCAGGCCACATAGAGCCCAGGCTGAGCTGGGAGGGAGAGGTTACCTGCTGTGATATCCTCTGCTGGTCTCACTGCAGAAGACCTAGAGGACAGGAAGCAGAGACCCCAAAGGCTAAGGTCACCTTAGACCCAAATGCTCCTAAGCTCAAAGAATAGGTATGTAGTCTATGCTCACCCAAGCAAGGTGAGAAGTTTTAAGGAGTTTTGTTTGTTTGTTTGGTTGTTTGGTTGGTTGGTTGGTTGGTTGGTGGGATGGATGGTTGGATGGTTGGTTGGTTGGTTGGTTGGTTGGTTTGGTTTTTGAACATGATGGCACATGCTTGTAATTCCCATTCTTGAGAAGCAGTGACAGGAGAAAGGAATTTAAGGCCAGCCTGGGCTACATACTGGGTTCCAGGCTAACCTAGGCTACGTAGGAAGATCTTATCTTTAAAAAAAAAAAAAAAAAAAAAAAAAAGCTTCCTGGAGCTGGGGAGCTGACTCCATGTGCACCTTGTTCTGTGGTGTGGGGGCTAGAGTTTAGATTCCCAGCACCCATGTAAATGTCAGGCAGATGTGGTGGCCCCAAAACTTAGGAAGCAGAGAAAGGGTCCCCAGACCAAGGTAGCTATCTAGAGTGGCTGAATCATCAAGCTCTGTATTCAGATAAGAAACCCTAGCTCAATATATAAGGTAGAGAGTGATGGAGAACAATACTCAAGGTCAATGTTAGCCTCCACCTTTACACGCTTCTCATCCAACCTCCAGCCACGTGAAAGGGGACAGTCTACTCTCTCTCCTCTCAGAAGGGAGAAGGTGGCTCAGGGTTGTGAGGGATGCCACTCCACTAGGTGGCTACACAAGCATCTGTCTCTTCTGCCCCAATTTATGGGCACCTCCCACTCTGCCATTAACTGGGGTCCTGACAGGGCCCCATCTCAGGCCCTACTTCAAGGGAGAGTCTGGGTTAACTTTCATTTGCTCAAACTCCGAACAACACAGGACTCGCCCATTTTCAACTCCAGGAAGTGAAGTCTAGAAACCCAGCAAATGGGGGGATCCAGCAGCGGCTCCCACCTACAGGGAGTCCACCTAGAGGAGCAGATTCAGCCACACTCCTTCCCCTCTCCATCAGGCCTATGTTGACTAGGAAACATTGTGTCACAGGAGTTCAGTGACAGCCAGACCCCTAGATACACTGGCCTTGAATCCATAGAGTAGCAGCTACGTATACTCAGAATCCCCAGGATGGACACCCACTCCTGCACCAGATTCCCAGCCTGCCTATCTAGTCCCTGAGAGCTCTCCAGCCCTGCCACCCCTAACCTTGGCACCTACTGGATTACAGACATTCTGGGAAAAATTGTTTTCTTGGAGTCAAATCAAAGTGCCTGCCTGGCTCCCAGTTCAAGTTCAAATTCAAGTCCCGCTTCTCCCGCTGAGCAGCCAGTTCTTCAGCCACCCCATGGAGTGCTGCCACTATTCCCTTCCTGCAGATGAAGAAGCTGGAGCACAGGGAGGCTGAGTCCGTCTCAAAGAAAACAGCCGGGACCTGAAGCCTAATATGATGGCTTGAAGAGGCTGAAATTTAGGTGCTCTGAGTTATCCGGTGCTTTTCCTCACCATCAGGAAGAATCTGCTCCTAGTTAAGGAGCAGGATGGCATGTAGAACATGCCATCATTTCCAATGCTCCCTGTGGGAAAGCTGTGATGTCTCCCCAGCACAGCATTTCTCCAGACAGTCATTCCTGTTTCCCTATAAATCTGTCCTCTGGCTGCTAGCTCTTGATCCAGCTTTTCCATAAGACCTCAAATGGAAAACACTTGAGATTTCAGACACCACAGCCATGAGGAAACCCCTAGCTCCCTGGCCACTCCCACCTCTGAGTTCCCTTCTCCACCTGACACCTAGTGATGATTCCCCAGGTGCTGGTAGAAACCCACAGGCACCATTGTGCCCTTCTAGCCACCTCTGACCTCTCACCGATGAGACACCTGCAGGAAACCTCTGAGCACCAGGACCCCAAGGCCACACCACCGACTATGAGAAGATGACAGGATTCAGTGGCCTCTGCTTTCCTTCACATAACAGTCATGTCTCCTGTTTTTTCAGTCAGCATATAGGGCATCTCAACAAGCAAAATCTGTACTCTACATAACGCCACACCTTGTAGCATGCATAGCTATGCACACCAAGAGATGCTCACAGCCTGCAACGAACACAGACACATGGATGACGGGACATCACTTGTCATCCTTTGTGGTCTAAGACCTCAACCCACTAGAGCTTCCCTTCAGTTGTGCAAGTAGGTCCTCCAAGAAGACCCTAGGGTTCTCACAGACAGAACCCATTCTCCTCATCTCCAGATCCCTCTGAAATACGACATATTAAAAGATACTTCATAAGCACTTTAAATTTGCGAACTACACCTTGGGAACACGCCCTGGATTCTGTTGTTTGTTTCCCCCTTTGAGACAGGGTCTCATACAATCTAGGCTAACTTCCAGTTTGCTATGGTAGCTAAAGATGACCCTGAACTTCTTAGCTCCCTGCCTCTACCTCCTGGGTGCTAGAACGATCCATACTACAAGAAAGCAAGCTGAGCAAGCATGAGAAGCAAGCCGGAAGCAGGTCCCTCCAGAGCCTCTGCCGCAGTTCCTGCCCTGATTTCCTTCACTTCATGATGGACTGTGACATCTGACCTGTAAAACAAATAAACCTTTTCCTCCCTACGCTGTTTCTGGCCCTGGTGTTTGTCACTGCACAGAAACCTAACCAGGACATCTTCCTGTCCTCTCAGCTGGAAACATCTCTCGCCTTGTGCTTTTATTTTTTGAGACACGGTTTCTCTGTGTAGTCCTGGCTGTTCTGGAACTCACTCTGTAGAGCAGGCTGGCCTAGAACTCACAGAGATCCACTTGCCTCTGCCTCCCAAGTGTGTGCCACCACCATCTGGTTTCAGCTCCCTCCTGCTAACAGAACACCCTAGCCGGGGCATCTGCAACCAAAGTAGAATCCAGATTTAGCATACAGACATCCACAGCAACTAGAGGGCTGCCCTCAGCCTGCCACACACTCCCACCTGAGTGAGTCTTTGAATAACACAAAATGCTTTTTTTTGTGTGTGCTTGGCATTCCAACAGAGTCTCTCTAGGAAAGCCTTTCACATCTGGTGGAGGCAGAATTCTCAGGAAAGTAGTAACTGTTACCTCTGGACACCTGAGTCACTGAGGAGCCTGGCTTCCACAGGAAGGGCAGGGTCAGCTGCTCATCCTCATCTCCAACCCCAACAGTATCTACAATCTAAGTCCCATACTGCAGAGCACACAGCGGGGACCAGGAAAACCCTCAGAGTCACACCCAGTGCCTGAACAGCAGCTAGTGAGTGAGGACATTCCTGTATGCACACACATGGCCACCAGGAGACAGCTTCTGAGAAGCTGCTAGGACCAGGTGTGGCGGGCGGCAGGCAGCTGTGGGAGGAGGACAATGGCGCAGGAAGCGGGCTCTGACTGAGAAGAGAAAAGGGAGGACCAGCCTCAGGACAGCTGCTCTCTTCCCCGCTCAGGGGACAAGCCCCAGCATCAACCCAGGGAACTCTCCTCTGATCCCTGACTCATTATCAAGCTGGGCATCCTCTAAGTACACAGATACCAGAAGGGGCTACATGGGGTACCACAGCAAAAACTCCTTGAGATGAGAATGTTGCTCACTGTAGGACAATGGCACCTGGAACCCTGAACCAGCAAATGTTGAAAAGAAAGGTCTTCCCAGGTAAAATAGTGATTTAGTACACTTTACCAGTTAAGATCCAATTATATCACTGACTCTACTATTTAGTTTGATTTAACTTTGTACATTGCAGTTGGATCAATATAGTCTTTAAACAAATTATCATTGTATTGGAGAAAAGTTTTATTTTCATTATATTTTGGCATAAAATGTTATTATCAAATAATGAGTTTGAAACATCTCATTATTTAAAATAAATATTTATTAAAAAAAAAAAAAAAAAAGAAAGAAAGGTCTAAGCCACAAGGCAGCAGGTGCGTGAATCAGAGGACAATCAGTAGACACGATGGCACAAGCCTTTAATTGCAGGCAGGCAGATTCCCATGAATTTAAGGCCAGCCTAGTTTATATAACAAGTTTCAGGATATCCAGGGCTATATAATGAGACCCTGTCTTTAAAAAGAACAACAATAGATAAGCTAAAGTAGGCAGGGAACGGTCAATGCAGCCTCAACTTTACACAAAGAACCACAGGCAACCGAGAAACACTGAGCAGACTTCCCTAAGGGAGACTGACCGCTGGCTCTCCCATACAAAATGGTCAGCCTAAGTTTATATTCCATACCTTACTGCATAAAGTAACATCATACAGACTGAGCAAGTTATATTTAAGAATACATGTATGTACATGTATACGTGTATATGTGTGTGTGTGTATATATATATACACGTGTGCATGTAACAACAATTAATGAAAAAGAAGCCATGTATTTTTAAGAAAAAAAGGACTGATACATGGAAGAGTCTGGAAGAAGAAAAGAGAAAAGGGAAAAGACTTAATTAGTTATAATCACAAAAAAAAAGGGAGCTGGAGAGATGGCTCAGCGGTTAAGAGCACCGTCTGCTCTTCCAGAGGACCCGGGTTCAATTCCCAGCACCCACATGGCAGCTAACAACTGTCTGTAGTTCCAAGATCTGACACCCTTATAGAGTTATACATGCAGGTGAAACACCAATTCACATAAAATTAAAAAATAAATATTAAAAAGGAAAAAATAAATGTTAAAAAGGAAAAAACTGGCTGAGTGAGAAAGGGAACATTCAATAAGGCTGATCTGGGACCTGCATTTGCACAGGGTCGCTAATGGAGAGGGAAGATTCAGGGGGATGAGCCTCAAGAAGAAAGAACACAGATGAGGGAAGCCGAACCAATCACATGTCTGCACCCGTAATGCCCGTGGATGTTGTACTCTCAACAGACAAAAATGGCACTAAGGAGGAAAATGCAGTCAGGTGCCACATTGCAGGCTCGCACCCTGTGCGGAGGCCACTAATACTGCCATCTTTTCATTTTTACAGATAACAGCTTTTGGGTAAAATTCAGGACAGCAGACTTTTAGGGTGTGACCATACACTGACGTGCTCAGCACTTTGAGGGACCTACTAAGTCAGGACATCATTTTTTTGACGAGAGACCCAAGATTCCCAATGATCTGGTCCATGAGCCAAACACAGCCCAGAGCTGATCATGAAGCTCACAGTCTTTGATAAAGCAAGCAGACCCTTGTGAAGAGGCCACCGTATTTACTCTGGGGACACCCAAGCTGGTGGCAGCCACCCACCAGGTCGGATCCCACCTGTCCCTGCCGGTACCGGTGCTCTATCTCACCTGCCTTGCACGTCTTGCCATTGTCTTGCAGCTGCACACCAGTAGGGCAGGCACACGAGTAGAAAGGCTCCCGTGGGGACAGCAGGCAGAGGTGGGAGCAGCCACCATTGTCCTCCTCACACCGTGTGTGGACTGGCAGAACAAAACAGGAAGGAAGGAGGTTCAGTGTAAGACACACGACCCCAGCACAGCCCTGCATTCCTTTCCAACTGAGCTGGCATCCCACCACTTCCTCATGTCTCTTGCAGGACAGCTCTCAAGTGTCCTTCTGGCCCAACACTAGGCCACCCTCTCATGGTATCAGGACCCTTCCCCACAGGCCATCCTGGTGAGACCTCACCACTGACCACCCACAGTAGGGCGTTCATCCTCACCAGCTAGTCTCTAGTTTCTCAGAAACCATCCCAGACCTGCAGAGAACATTTTCCCCACCCTGAGCTCTTCCAACAAGAAGACAAACTTTCAAAGGATGCTCCACCCACCATGCTTCCACAGACATCCTCAGGACCTGTTCCTGTGGCAATCCCTGGGAACCCTGGGTCAGAGGATGCCTGAGCACATGATTCTCCTTGTCTCTTTGATCTGCTAAACTCCCCAGGCTCCATCCATACTTGGTAACCAAACGCAGGCCCTTCTATGACCAATGCGCACAGCTGAATCTAACAAAGGTTTCTAGACCCTTCTTCTACCTGAAGGAAGCGGGACTCAGCACCTTTGCCCTCTCAACACTGGGAGTGAAACATAGGCTGTCCCAAAGGTAGAAGGGTTCAAGAGCCATGATATTCTTGCACAAATTAGAGAGACCACCTTACCCTTCATCCTACACTAACTGATGCTTTCTTGGCTTGAAGTGAGCTCTAAATTCAAGCCTTTTATAAAGTATAATTAGAAATCCCAATCCGTGGTCCCTGTGCAACTGGGAAAGCCTTGAACAGACCCTTCTCATCTCCCACCCAACCTCCTCATCTGTCACGAAGGCTTAGCATCAGCATCAGTGATGTCAGCTAAGAGGCTACTGTTTAGGATCCCAGACTGAGAACCTACAACTCCAAACAAGAATTCCACACAAGAGGACTCCACTGGGTCTTCACAAAGGCACCACCTGCTCTAGAGGGGCCCTATCCACCACACTAGCCTGCCTGGACCACTCGGATTGTTACAGGCAGAAGCACCATACATGTGTACGTACACACACACACACACACACACACACACACAAATTCCTCCTTCTAGGCCAGCATGCATCTGGAGAGGTGCCGCTGTGTCCCTCACCCCCACCCCACCCCGTGCACAGGTGCTTCCACAGGATGCAGGATAAAGATCTGGTCTGGTCAGGTGCAAGTCTCTGCTCACCCTGTCCACCTGCTCCTTACTGCATTGTGCATTGCCTGGACCCACTCAGTCCTTCTATGTCCCACTGTTTGACCCTGTCCTGCCTCCATGAAGCCTCACATCTGGCCTAGGCCCTTCCCATCTACATCCTGTCCCACCTGTACCAGGATCTGTCTGATTTAGGCTCTCCTACCTGTGAGCCCTGCCCTTTCACTCGGTACCTCCTGCTTATCCTCTGCCCCGCCCACCCCATCCCCCAATGCGTGCTCACACTTACAGGGAGGCTGCCGCTCCTGGCTCAGCACCTGAATGTCCATGGGTGAGTAGAGGGCACTTAGGATCTCCTTCCTCTTCTCCCCTGTCCACTTATTGCAGGCGTGGATAGAGCGAGTCTGCCAGTCTGTCCAGTAAAGCGTGTCTCCAGACAGCGTCAGGGCAAAGGGGTGAGTGAGGCTGCCCTCCACCACCTTCTGTCTGCAGCAGAAAGGGAAAGGGCAGAGTGGTCAGAAGGCCTCGGAGACCAACTCTGCCCTATCCTGACGTCCCTGCTCTTGTCAGATCAAAGGAAAACAGCTGTGAGCACACCCCACACACAGCCAGCCCCCCCATGCCTGTGACAAAAACATATACGTCCCTGGACAAAGGGACAATGTGCCCCTTCGCAAGAAGCAGGCACCACACCTGGAGACAAACAGCTTCTGAAAGCCTTGGTCTCCAGGCCTGATGCACAAACAGCTTTATGCTAATTCAGCCAAGCGTAGTCTGTCCTAGAGCCACCACGTCACCAGCAGGAAAACACTTTCCGTCCTTTGTACTCAGGATGTCCCACACAGTGGGCACCATGTTTAATAAGATCATGAACACTGGTAATAGGAATGGAATTGAACACAGCCAGTGGCTTGTGATTGCTTAACAACCATCCCTGCTGCAGCAGGCTCTGGCCAGCTGTGTGGCGTTGCAAACTCCCTGCCTAGCATCATACAGGAGGTGGTATGGATTGCTGTGAACACTAATGAACTGGTAAATGCCCTTGGGCATTCCTACTGTCACCATTATATCAACTGCCACACTCCTGTCATAACCCCTTGCCCAAGTGTCCCAGGCCAGCAGCTTTCCAGACTCTGCTTTCCAGACTTTTCAGATCACTGCTCCCACAGTCCAGTGTCTCCAGACCGACCTCATTTCAAAGTCTCAGACCAGGCCCTGACCTGGCCAACCTGTGTGTATTCCCACACCCACCCCGAAGATGATTGGAATGTCCTTTTAGCACCAGCTGCTATGCTTGTAGGCCAGGAGCTCCTCCCATGCAAAGACCAGATTAATCCCTCCATGAGGAGCCCAAGACCTGATGTCAACTCATCAAGTAATATTTGGTCATGGAATAAACTACCCCTCACCTGACGCAAAGGTCACAGTGAGTCTCAAGTGCAACGATGGCACAGGGCTACACCGAGCGGCCAAAAAGTTCTAATAGCCATCACCAAGCAGGAAAACCATCCTTCTTATTCATCCACCTGCCCCTCCATTTATCAAGCACTTACTGTGTACACAGCTCTCTAGCAAGACTGGAGATACAGTAACGATTACACAGACCTCAGTGCTCTGGAGATACTATGGCAGAGGCAGCAGTGAATGTGTCAGCCCCATACACGTCCAACCCTGACCTGCAACTCTAAAATCCAAAACAGTCTGAACACTAAATTTTTGTATTTAAATTTTTAATTTTTATTTAGGGGTATCTGTGTGCATCTGAGTGCAGTTGCCCACGGAAGCCAGAAGAGGGCGTTAGATAAGCCTCTGAACATGAGTGTTGGAACGTAAACACAGGTCTTCTGCAAGAGCAGTGAGTGCTGTTAACTCTGAACCACTGCTGCAGCCCCTGAACGGTGAGATTTTCTCACTCATGTCACAACAAAACCTAGGCACAGATATGGGTCATGTGTACTCTCCGATTTAATTACCGTGTGTGGGGTGTGTGGATGGGCAAACACTTGAATGCCACAGCACCCGCGTAAGTTAGAGAACAACTTGCTCTACTTCTACCATGTGGGCTCCTGGGGTCGAACTCAGTAGTCACATCTGCACAGCCAGCCATCTCACAGTGCTACATATGTTCCTTTCTAGTCAGTTTGGAAGGAATTTTCAACATATTGCTGTGGGAACAGTCGCATCAGTTGTGATGTCAGGTGTGGTACCTGTGCTCTATTCCCAAAGTCATCAAACAATCCTTGGTAAGAGCCTAAGGCCTGAATTAAGGAGCCTCAATTCCCTGGGGGTAACAGGGTATAGTGGGGAGGCACCCATGCCACTGGGCACTCACCGGAAGGAGCCGTCCAGGTTGGCACGATGGATGAAACTGAGCTTGGCGTCAGCCCAGTACAGCTTTTGCTCCTCCAGGTCAATGGTCAGCCCATTGGGCCAGTAAATGTCAGAGTCTACAATGATCTTCCGGGTACTGCCGTCCATCCCTGCCCGCTCGATCCGGGGTGCTTCCCCCCAGTCAGTCCAGTACATGTACCTAATGAGGCAAGGAGAGAAGCAGAGATACAAATCGACCTGAGGATTGGTCCCAACCTCTAACAGCCCTGAGAAGCTCACCCATCAGACCTATGAGAAATAACCACAGATTAGGGCTTAAGGGACCAGAACTTTAGGTTTTTAGGTTCAATGATTTCATGTCTGAAATGCTTGAAACAGAAACATACCACTACCACCACCACCTCCATCACCATTACCTCCAACAACAACACCTCCACTGCATCACACCACCTCCTCCATCACCTCTACCCCTGCCCTCTCCTATAGCTAAGGTTCATCTCAAACTCCTGATCCCACTGCTTCCTCTACCCCCACATATATAAATTATGGAGCTACAATTATAAGCATGTACGCCCAACCTTGCCCCCCTACATATATAAATATATATGATCATCTAAAGTCAGAGGGCTGGGTTGTAGCTCAATGATAAAGCTACACAAAGCCCTGGACTCCAGCTCCAGACTTGGGGAAAAAGAATATAGACTAAGATGTTGACAACATCATAGAGCATATAATCTGTACTGGACATCATCAATCAAAATGTCACTGTGTTACCCAGGGCTTTATACACTTCCAACTTGCTCTCAGATAAATATATGATATAAGGACCTCCCCCTCCCTATTAGAAAAATTTCTCATTGACTTACGTACACCTTTTATCCCTAGCACCAAAGAGACTGAAGCAGAGGATTACTGGTTCAAAGCCAGCCTGGATTAGTGAGTTTGGGTCCTGCCTGGAATAAATGAGACTGATCCCCAAAACTAACAAAGCAACAGTGGATATGCACAAAAGAAACTGCAGTGACCCCCAGGAGGGTCTGTGAGAGGAGGCTCTTTAGAGCCCTGCTGAGAAGCTCCCAGTGAAGGGCCCGTGTCATATACTCATAGGACACTCTACTCCACACAGTGCCTTTATTTTTTATTTTTTTTTTAATCTTTATTTATTTATTTATTTGCCTTGGTGTTTGCCTGGAACTGGAACTACAGACAGTTGTTAGCTGCCATGTGGGTGCTGGGAATTGAACCCGGGTCCTCTGGAAGAGCAGTCAGTGCTCTTAACCGCTGAGCCATCTCTCCAGCCCCCACACAGTGCCTTTATGTGTGCTGAGCTCAGACACCAACATTCAGGATGATAAGACCCAACCCAGCCAATGCCCAGAGAATGGAACCCACAGAGAACCACATCAACTTGGAGAACACAGATCCCCATCCTGGGGGTCCATGAGGGAGTCACAGGACTCAGAAGTGGCAGACACAGATTGTTCTGTCCACCCCTCTGCAGAGAGAAGGGGGCAGCATCAGAGTGTCCTCCAGAAGCCTATCTCCTGTCCATCCTGCCCTTGCGAGATGAAGCACTGTGATGCTCCTTGGTACAGCCCAGGTCCAGGGTTCACACGCCTTCTCTTCTGTGCATACTCCCTCTGGTGTGTCCCCACATACCTTGTCCTTCATTTCCTCTGTGGTGAAATGTCATGCATGTAAGCCAAACCCAAGCTGACCCAGGGATCAGCATGATCTAGAAAGTGTGAAATAAGCTCAGCTAGGACCCCTGTGGGATCGGCACAAGCTGGACATGGTAGCTCTTGCCTGAAATTCCAGCACTTGGAAATCTGAGACAGGAGAATTGCCATGGGTTCCAGGCCAGCCAGAGGGCTAAAGATCTGGGAAGGGGACCATTCCCCTTGCAATAATAGGTATATCAAGAATGACAGGGGTTTTAGCTATCTTCAAGGGCCCTGATTGCTGTACCACTATCCTGTCTTCCCAGAAGGGGTCCTTGTGAGCCAGAACCATCACTGCCTTCTGGAAGGTCCTACCCTATAAATGCCCCTTTCCCTGCCCTGCCTAGTGGCCAAGCACCCCTCAGGATGACTTCAGTGTACCCCACACCTTCATCTGTGACAACCCCTGCAGGGAAAGCCAGCTACTGTGCCCAGGAGACAGAAAGGAAGCTGGATCTCTGGTAACCGGACTTGTCTCACATACACAAATGGCAGCTCCAGACAGCAGCCTGATGTGCAGAGAAGGCCCAAACTCCATGGGTATTTCATCCTGCATCAGCAGGACCAGAGGAGTTGGAATGGATTCTCTGGGCATCCTTGGAGGCCGATCAGCCTCAGCAGGGGCCTGCCTTCCTTCCCTGTGCTTTTGCCACTCCTAAAGGCCTGGAGTTAGCTCAAGGTCTTACAATCCACTGAGAGGGGGACCCATCCCTGTGATTCCCATCTGGCGCATCATGGCCCAGAGCTAAAAAGCCAGGCAGCAAAATAAGATTAGCAATTCACATTTCTTCCTCGGTTCCTGAGGCCTACAGGTTTCCTTAAATGAAGAACTGGTGAGCGCTGGCAGGACTAGCCCCATCCTCTTCCCCAGAGCATCAAGGCCGAAGCAGATGCAGGGGTGCTGTGCAGGGGTGCAGTGGTTGCTGCTGCTTCAAGGTAGTACTGGCTGTATTTCTACCTCGGAGGCCCAGCAGCCCTGCAGCCCCATCTGGCTTTGCAGAAGGGCTTCTCCAGACCTAGGCTCTACTGCTGTAACACACATGCCCTTGCTCCACCACACAAAAGACTATCCATGTATACAGTTTGCTTATCTCTTTCTTGCGTGGGTATGTTTGTGTACCATGCACATGCCCAGTGCCCGAAGAGGCCAGCAGAGGGCATTGGATCCTCTGGGACTGAAATTACAGAGGGCTGTGAGCTGCCATATGGGAACTGAACCTGGGCCCTCTGTAGACAAGCAGTCAGTGTCTCTGTGGCCTTCTCTGCCACGACTGTCAACTGGGTCCTGGACTGTGCTGGCACACTGAGGTGGGCATTGGGACAACAGCCATCTTGTCAATAGTGGCTGGTGCAGGATCCCCTCATCTAAGGAAAGCTCCAGAGGGGACAATGGCACATGAAGGCGTAAGAGCATAGCAGAGCCACCCCCACCCCCAGCTGAAGGAAGAGCCAAGCTTCTCTTTCCTTCTCCCTCACGATTCCCTCTCCTAGATGCACCCTCACAGCTTCCACACCGTCAGCCAGGAAGTTTGAGATGTCCAGGCAGCAGTAGTGAGGTCAACCGTGGCAATCCTGGGGAGAGCATCTAGGGGAGAAGTCAGGAGCAAGCGCACAAATGGACCACTGAGGCTGAGAGGACACAGATCACACCAGCCTAGGTGAGGATGGAGAATGCCGAGCTCCCAACCAAGCGCCTAGTGTCTCAAAATATTTTTTTTATTTTTTAAAGATTTATTTATTATGTATAGTGTTCTGCCTGTCTGTATGCCTGCAGGCCAGAAGAGGGCGCCAGATCTCATTATAGATGGTTATGAGCTTGTGAGATGTGGAGTTGCTGGGAATTGAACCCTGGTCCTCTGGAAGAGCAGTCAGTGCTCTTAACCTCTGAGCCGTCTCTCCAGCCCTACCTAGTATCTCTGAACAAGCATGAAATACCACCCAATCCAGCATTTCCCAGTTCAGTCAGGTATCCCTCAACAATCACGGTAAAAAAGATGTATCAGTGGCTACAACACTGGCTGCTCATCTACAGAGGGCCCAGGTTCAATTCCCAGCACCACATGGCAGCTCACAACCCTCTGTAATTCCAGTTTTAGGGAATCCAGAACTGGCCTCTTCTGGCCTCTGCAGGAACCAGACATGTACATAGTACACAAACATACCCTCCGGTAGAGAGATAAAAAAACGTAGAGTCTTTTGCAGAGGTCAGGGATAGGTGGAGGAAGGGCGTCTGTGTTAAGTCTCTACTTAAAAGCCACTAGGAAGCCAGAGCTGGTAACACAGGCCTATTGTGGCTTTGAGATGCAAAGGCAGGAGGATCCCAAGTTCAAGCCCTGGCTGAGCTAGTTAGTTCAATACTAGCCTGGGTAATGTAGTAATTCTGTCTCAAAATGAGATACAGAAAAGGGGCTGGAGATGTGACCTGGTTGTAGAGAGTGTATGTCTGATTTGTGCAGAGGGTCTAGATGCCATCTCAGTGGGAAAGAAAGGCGCAAGGGCCATGTTGGGCTCCACAGCTACAACGAGAAGCCTTGAACCCTGCCCTGTCTCCAGAACCTGTCCTTCTTTTCTAGTGACACCCACTCTTCTCAGTCTCAGGAGAACAGCTTGAGTTCCATGCAGCTCAAGGTGAGAGGTCCACAGGTACTCATAGCTACTAGTATTGTCAACCAGAACCGCCCCCCCAAAAAATCCCAGTTAACCTCCAGTGTATAAGAACCGGACACAAACCTGCATGCATACTTCTTCACAAACTACAAAAACATGTGCCCATTCACAGGTGCTCAGTTACACACTCAATCACATGTATATGCTCACTGGAGTATATGCACACACATTATTATTCATATTTATTTGTGCACATGTAAAAGTCATGTACATCATGTGTACACACTCAATAACCCTTGTGTATAATACTCACACAAATGCATATATATCCTCACATTAAAAAAGCACATTACACATTGCAGAATGTAAATGTACATACATTCTCATAAACACATACTCACCATCAGCACAATCAGGCACAGTTATACTTGCACACAATCACCCCTGTACACACTTGTGCATAGACATCCTCACATAACATATTCATACACAATCATGTAATGCTTGCACACAGGTCTCTCTTATATACTTTCATATATACTCAAGCATGTACGTACACACACACACACACACACACACACACACACACACACACACACGATCCTGGGCCTTTGCACACACTTTGGTTCCCACACACTCCAAGGCCAGCTCTGTGACAAATAGTGACCTCAGCCCCATACTGCCCTCACCTGGTCTGGTCCTCACACTCCCTGAACCAAGCAGAGGCGATCCTCCCAGCCCTCCTTCCAAACCCTCCAGCCAAGCCCGAGAACACGTGCACAGGCCACGCCAGCCTCTCCTAGCCCAACTTCTGTTCAGCCCACAGCCAGCAGTTAGTCAGGCTGGACAGCTTACTGAGGAAGGTCACAATAAGGCAGTACCATCAGGGTTCAGACAGCAGCCTGCTGCTGGAGACAGATGGGCTTAGGATCCCTGGCAGTGGAAGAAGGCAGAGCACAGAGCAGTTCGAACCCATCCTACCCTGGGACTGGCTGCACAGAAGACCTACAAGACACAGGCAAGGTCCACAGCCTACATCATGCCTCCTCATATGGGAGATCCTGGCCAGCATTTCTCAGAAGCTCTGGGACATTAAAAAAGCCAAAACGTCAAGTGAGTCCAACACACCCTATGCTTGCCAAAACAAAACAAAAAAGAGCCAGTATGTGTATCTTGCCCAAGACAATTGTCTGTGAGTCTGTCTGTCTGGTCTCACAATGGAGCCAGCATAGAACTTCAGGGTCATGGCCATCCAAGGACAGCTCAGACAAGGGTCTGTGTGCCCCATCCTGGGGCCAATCCTGAAAGAAGAGGCCCAGAGGAATGGCAAGGAGGGAAGAGTCTACAGTGAAGTCTCAAGGGTGAGCCAGCAAGCCTCCACAGCCTGCAGCTGAAGGGTACCCATTCGGACTGCATTCCCTCCTCAAGTGGGCTTGGCTGCTGCTCTAGGCTTTTCGGGGTCACTGTGAGTTTGGCCATACAAACAGGCAGGCAATTCCAGAATACACAGAGAAAGAACCATATCCAGACAGGGACCCACCTCAGCCAACACATTCACAAAGGCATATGAGGAACCTGAACTTCCCCCGGGTTGCTGTCCTAGGTGCAAAATAGATTAAGCTCAAATCCAAGTGTTATTACTCAGGTGCCACCCACCCTTTTTTTTTTGAGACATGTGTGCTGGTTAGTTTTATTTCAGGTTGACACAGCTACAGTCATTTTGCAAAAGGGACCTCAGTTGAAAAATGCCCCCATTGACCGATAGGCTATGGAGCATATTCTTAATTGCTAATTGATGTAAGAGGGCCCAACTCACTGTGGACAGTGCCATCCTAGGCTGATGGGTCCTGGGTGCCATAAGAAAGCAAACAAAACAACCAATGGGGAGCAAGCCAGTGAGCATGGTCCCTCCTGCTGCAGTTCCAGACTCCGGGCTCCTGCCTTGAGGTCCAGCCTAACCTTACTCAGTGATAGGGTGTGATCTGAGAGGTGTAGATCAAGTATACTATTTTAACCCCAAATTGCTTTCTGTCAGGTATTGTATCACAGCAAATAGAAATCCAAACTAATGCAGGGCAGTGGTGCATGCCTTTAATCCCAGCACTTGGGAGGCAGAGGCTGGGGGATCTCTGAGTTCTTTAGGGACTGCCTAGTCTACAGAGCAAGTTCCAGGATGGGCAGAACTACACAGAGAAACTCTGTCTCGAAAAACCAAAACAAGAATAAAGGGAGGGAGGGAAGGAAGGAGGGAGGGAGGGAAATAAATCCACGTATCCTAAGTAAGACACATTATCTCTCTGGGACCTGGAACTCGACATTAGACTACTCCGGTGCCCAGCAAGCCTCAGGAGCCACATGTCTCTGACCCCACAGTACTGGATTCTAGACATGTGCTAACACATAACTTTTTCTAGAGATTAAAGGCAGGTCTCCATGTTTACAAGGCAAGTACTTTACAAACTGAAGCATCGCCCCAATTCCCGTGTGGTTTTTATGACAGTCTTTATATTCCAGGAAAGCCTGAAACTTGTGGCAAGCTGTCTACGTCAGCCTCCAGAATGCTAGGACTACAGTTGTGAGCCGACATACCCGATAGACACGGCATGTTTACAGTCCAGGATTAGAGGGGAACCGATTCCTTGAATCCTCCTCAGCCTGCTATCTGAGCTTTACAGAAGAAACCCTACCCCCCACACCCATCCACAGGACCGGGAGAGCAGAGGTTTACCCGTGTGCAGGGTCCAGGGCGATGGCCCTTGGCTGGTCCAGGTCCTGCCAGAAGAGAACTTTGCGGGATGTTCCATTGAGGTTGGCCACCTCGATGCGGTTGGTCTCCGAGTCTGTCCAGTACAGCTTCTTGCCGACCCAGTCACAGGCCAGGCCATCGGGTGACACAAGTCCAGAGATGACAATGCTCTGTGCAGCAGCTCCAGTATGGTTCAGGTAGGTCTGCTTGATGGCCTCCTCGCTCACATCTGTCCAGTACACAGCACCCTTGGAGAACTGAAAGTCCACAGCAGCTGCATCCTCCAAGCCACTGGCCACAATGGTGGACTCGAGCTTCACTCCACCTGCATCCACTAGCCGTACATCCCGGCGGTTGGCAAACAGGAGGAGCGGTGAGGCTGTGGGCAGAGCAAAGGGTCAGGATGGCTCGCTGAGCAGGAAAGGAACCAGGGACGGCGGGTTTAGGGATGCACATGGCCGCCTCTGATCCTTCCTCTGGTCCCAGCACCCAAGACCTTTTTCCTCCAGTGGTTGAGAAGCTCCGGAGGAGAGAGGCCAGTGCGGGAAGGACAGAGGCAGGAAGACCTCTCAAGCCCCCAAACTACAAAGGCCACTTCCCCACCTCAACTCGCTCTCAGGAGTTCAGGTGTGCTCTTCAAAGGAGAGGGGCGTTCACAACCTCCTGGGGTTTCTTTTTCTCTCCAACCCTTATTGGGAGCCAAAAACCCAGGAGCCAGGGCTCCTGACTGAACCACAGAGGAAACCACACACTTAATTCCTAAGCTTTAAGAGGAACCCACAACACACTCCTAGGAAGCTAGCCTTCCCTGGAGACCTGGCAGTAGCCCCAGGGGCCCACAGGCCACAATGTGGGTGGCTTCCACCCTCACCTGGGAGCGGGCTGCTTGCCCTCCCCTCCCCTCCCCCAGCCGGAGAACAGTGAATGATATGGGCTCCAGCACCCTCTCCTCCTGAGGCAGAGGCAGCAGAGGAAAGTGCAGAAAGTGAAAGAGAAACTTCTGGAAAGAGGCAGGAATGAAACAGAAAGAGGCACAGGGCAGAACCAGACAGCCTTCCTAGGAAGGCTGGGCACCAGGGACTGCTCTGTCAGAGGCCTCTGGGGTCTCCTGTGCCAGCAGGGAAACAGATACTGAGCAAGAAGTTAGCAGGAACTGCAGTGATGTCTGGTTAACGCTGAGTGGAGCACACAGGGTCAGGGACAGAGCGGGAGAGGGAGCTGTGCAGGAGACCACGGACTATGTCAGGTGGTCAGAGAGAGATGGAAACCCAGGTGAGGGTCCTGGGATAGAAACACATAGTAACAGCATGCATGAGAAGGCAGTGGACTTGTCCCATAGGCCCTCCACCTCTCAATGCACAGCCCCCAACAGATTAGGGGTCCTAGCTGTACATCCTCCAGGCTCATAGCTGCAGTCTTCATAAAGAAGCACGGACTTGTCCCAAGTCACACTGAATAGGTTGGTATCCAGCTTGAGCACTGGAAGGTCACAAGATGGACTCCCAAGAAAGTTTGAAATTGAAGGGGACAGTGGGCAGCAGAGCAAGCATGGTCAGCTGGGAAGATGGACGGACAGACGGACGGACAGGGACAGACACACACACACACACACACACACACACACACACACACACACACACACACCAGGGCTGCAGAAAATGCCAAAATAGATGGCTTAGTAGTTAGGAGCACATGCTACTCCTGCAGAGGACCCAGGTTCAGTTCCTAGCAGCCACACGGAGGCTCCCGCTCCAGGGGACCCGACACCTCTGGTCTCTGTAGGCACCTTCACTCTTGATGCACATACCCACAAATGGACACACGGACACATAACTTAATGATTCTTACAAACAAAACCAAGATGCATGACTTCTGAGGAATGATGTCCGATGCTGATCTCTGGTCTCCACATGAACATATAACTGCACGCATGTGTGCATTCTCTCCCTCTTCCCCTCCCTTCTTGATCACATCACTATGAATCCATATCCTCTGGCACAGAGGGCACACGACAGCTCTAACTGGAGACAAAGGCTTGGTAGAAGTAGAAGAGTCTCTGCCTCAAGTTTGGTAAATATGTATTTTCAAATGCTAACTCTGAATTCTGCATCTGTTGCTAGGAGGCTATTTGTGCAAGTTTTACTGAAGCTAAATATAAGGCAAGAGGCCAGACCTGTAGGGAGGGGGCACCAGTATGCTCCACACAGGGACCCAGGGTCAGCAGTATCCTCCCTGTGGAACAAGGGTCCTGGGCTTCAAACTAGCCTGGATCCAAACTGGGAAATCAGAGCAAGATTTTTACCACCCTGATGAGCCTCAGTTTACACACACCCACACCAAAAACAAACCACCACTAATGTTTTGAGTGGGCATGGTGGCACATGCCTAGAACAAGAAAAGTAGAAACAGAAGGCTCAGAAGTTCAAGATCATCCTTAGGTATGTACCAAGTTCAAGGCCAGCCTGTCTCAAATCAATGACAGCAAAGGGTCAATATTCTGAAGAAACATAGCTGACAGCTGAACAGGCCAAATTCCCTACGACATATGGCAAGCTCCCTTGGCCCACCCTGATCCTCATCAATTTAATCTGTATGTACCCCTTGAAAGCAAGAACATGGACATCCCACATCCACAGAGATTTTTCAGCACCCATAACAAGAGGAAACCAATAGCTCAGAATTATCACCCACAGGCACCTATCTATTGCTCCCAGGACCCCATGAAAGCAGAGAAAAACACCAGCTCAGACCCTCTCCTGCCTTGGGTACCTGGCCCTGTAGTGGGTTTTCCATCCCTGCCACAGCAAAATGGGACCGAAAACCCGGGTGCCAACAATTCCATTTTAACCCCTGTAAGTATATCCAATATTTATATATGGAATTCATAACAGATGGTTTCTCTTCCACTCCAATAACCCGTGTTTTACACTGTTTATATAGTTACCTGAAACAAGGTCCAATCCCAGGTAATCCAACCCTCTGCTGCAACCCAAAATAAAGAACAATCTCGGTCCAAGCCTTATTTATAATCACAGACCATTATAATGGGCTGCCAATGGCTCAAAGAGCATACAGGAGCCTGTGTACACATGGTGGATGGGATGGGGAGAAGGTTCTATCACCAACCCAATGGCAAAGGCCAAGCCACAGAAATAAGAGTTCACACACAAGAAGATACCCACTTAGTTGGAGAGCATGCACACACATGCAGTCACAGTCTTACACCACCTAAGCAAGCTTTCTGATGGGGAGGTAGGGTCTCAAAGAACGAAGAAGGCAGGACAGTGGTGTGCACGCCTTTAATCCTGGCACTCCGGAGGCAGAGGCAAGCAGATCACTGAGTCCAAGCCCAGTCTGGTCTTCAGATCGAGTTCCAGGACGGCCAGGGCTACACAGAGAAACCCTGTTTAGGGGGGAAAAACATAGGGGGGGAAAGAAGGCCCAGGAAACTGTGCCCACACACAGAAAGACATCAAGCTGCATCCATACACCTCAAATCTATGAATTCTACTAATGGGATGCATCTCAGTTCTTTATTACCTAAGCTTTGGACATCTACCAGTTTGGGATTCTCATAGGACTGAGGACCTGTACATGTCCTTGTATCCCATCCATGGGGCCAGAACATAGAGTGGACCCAGGACTTCTTTCTCCAGCCCCATTCACCTTCTCTTTCATCTGTCCACCCACCCAGTGCTGCCCACTCTGCTTCCTACTCCTCCCTCCGCCCAGGAATCAACTGTGGAACTTCTTTTTAATGTATATGGACACATTCATTGCCTCTGTGTGTGTGGGGGGGGGGGGGTGTGTGTACACAAGTAAGTGAATAAAGTGTTCTCCAGGGCCGAAAATCCCTGAGACTCACTGACCAACTAGTCTAGCCAAATCAGTAAGTTCCAAGATTGGTGAGTAACCCTGTCACAAAAAACAATGATTGAAAAAGACACTGACCTCTGCTCCATATATACTCACACATGCCCGCGCGCGCGCGTGCACACACACACACACACACACACACACACACAGATATGTACAAGATATGCAGTTCCATCCACAACACCACAAGAAAGAATAAGTGATATATTCTATATCTATATATATCTATCGCTATAACTGCGAGCACGTTACATGCCCCCTCTACTGTATTGAAAGGAAGCACACAGAATCTGCAGATGAAGTTGGGGAAACACCTGCATAGCTTTGTCTTTCTAGCCACAGACAAGTATCTCAATTCTCTTTCGTGTCTTTCTGGAATTTTGTCTCTTATGGATGTGTCTTATACATTATTTCCCAGATGTAACTATATATATATGTGTGTGTGTGTGTATATATATATCTTATTAAACACATTACATGTTTGAAATTTGAACCTCTCTCTGTATAGGTGTGTGTATGTGAGTACACATATACACTGGTGCCCTCTAAAGCTAGAAAAGAGGATCAGATCTCCTGGAGCTGGGATTACAAGTGATTCTGAGCTGCCTGATGTGGGTGCTACAAACCAAATTTTGGTCCTCTGAAAAGCAGTCAGAGTTATAAATGCTGAACCATCTCTGTAGCCTTTTTTTTTTTTAGTCCTAAACAGAAATGGCAGGGCGACAGTCTGCAAAACCCCCAGGGATGCCACCATGAACCATGAACTTTATAGACAGCCTGGGGTGGTGGGTGGCATTCCATCTCCAAGCCAGGAAGCCCTATGCCCCTCTAAAAGGCCATCTTCAGCTAAGTGACAGGAACCAAAAAGAACGCCCAAGAGAAGCAGCGAGGCCTGTAGTGGGCTTCAGGCATTATTGAGGGAGATCTGGACAGGACTGGCACCATCACTGCGTGAGACAGTTCCACTCTTTAAAAAATTACCTTAAAGTTTAATTTATATCAATAAATGCTTATATAACCCCTTAATAAACATTACTCCTTTATATAATCAACTGTCAATAAGTAATTCTACAATAGGAGCCCTGTCCCTCCCCTCCAGTTGACAAGAATAAAGGGAGTCACTGAAAATGCTCACTACTGTGCCACTGACAACGCTGGTTTTTTAAATTTTTTTTTTTTTTAATTTTTGATGTGCATTGGTGTTTTGCTTACATATATGTCTGTATGACAGTGCCAGGTCCTCCAGAACTAGAATAACAGACAGTTGTGACCTGCCATGTGGGTGCTAGGAATCGAACCTGGGTCCTCTGGAAGAGCAGTTAGGTCTCTTAACTACTGATCCATCCACCAGCCCTGACAACATTCTTAGTCAAGGTAAAAGGTGTGCCAACACACCTTTAATCCCAGCACTGGGGGGCAAGGGAAGGGGCAGAGGTAGGCAGCTCTCTGTGAGTTTGAGGTCAGTCTAGTCTATATAGTGAGTTCCAGGGCATCCAGAAAATATGTACAGATATTTTCTGTCTCAATAATAATAATAAGCTAATAAAATAAAAGGAAGCACCAACACTCACTGATCCATAGTTCCCTAAAACCTGGGACTGCCCTCACCTGCATGTCTCACCTAGGACCTAGCATACAGCCCGGCCAGTGGTAAAACCACTCACACCCAAGCAGCTATGACAACCATGACCACCTCAGCCACAGAATCTCACATCTTCCCATGGGCTCCTTCCCAGCCAAGGCTGAGCCCAGTGACAAGATCAACAGAAATGGGCAGCTTGATGGTTTCCTACCACAGGCCTACCTTTAATGGAAACTTCAGCAAACATGGAGGATGGCTCTCCTCCCTACCTGCCCCTGAGCTGAACTGTCTATAGCCCTCCCCATCCATCCATCCATCCATCCATCCACACATTCATCCATCCATCCATCCATCCATCTACACATTCATCTGCCTGTCCATGTGTCCATCCATGCATCTATTTATAGGCCTCTAAACCCAGTGAGCCAGGAAACCCTCCCATGTGGGCACATCCCCCCCCCACTCCATACCCACCACAACAGCCCCAGTCCCCAACATATTCTATCAGGCAACCTCCAGGCCACTAGCTATTCTCTCCCTACAGTCCTGACACCTGGCTCAATGCTACATGGTCTCCTAACCCTGGACCACACTCACCTCTTGAGAGTATGCATAGCTGATAAGCCCAGCAGGGCCCAAATCACAGCTAGCCAAGGCCACCATTTGTGTCAAAGCAGCCATGGCCAGGCCTGCACATTCAGAAATGTGATAGTGTGCCTCCCTGTCAACAGAGGCTGATGGGACTCTGAAAAAATCTGTTGTTGACAAAGTTGGGAAACCCTCAGGAGCACAGAGAACAAAAGGGCAGAACCCACTGTGCTAGCAAGGCAGTAGAAAGAAGTTTCCAGAATATCACAAGCCCTACCTTGGACTGGCCAGAATGGTGAGCTGGCCACACTTACAGCAGGCCTCTAGCTATAGAACAAGATCACCCCTTCACACCAGTTCCTCATACCCACAGTTCTAACCCTCTCTGTTGCAGCAAACACTGGTTCCCCACAGCTACCTCTGCATGCAAAGGTGCCCACTGCAGGTTAGAGCCTACCCCTCTGACTCTATGCACAGACACACCCACTTCTGCCACCCCTGGGCACCTCATCCAGTCTCTCCATCCCCCAGACATTCTTATGCTCACACATGCGACTCACCTTCACTCTCAAGCACATACAACCAAGAACATGCCAGTACACACACAGACACATGCATACACACGCACTGCACCAGAGGAAGCCTTCATTAGCTCAGAGATTTAAACAAACTTCCCGGGCAGGAACCACATTTCAAAGGTCAGGGGAAGCAGGCGAGCAGGAAACATAGGGGGGCAAGTTTGGTGTGCTGGGGAGGGGTGGAACAGGAAATAAGAAATCACTTGCAAAAGATAAAAAGAATAATATAGACCAACAAGATGCTCAATGGGCAAAGGGGCCAATGCAGAAACCTGGCAACATGAGTCTTGCCACCCAAATGGAGGTAGCAGAAGAAGCTGGACTCCACAAAGTGGTCCTCCTGTCCCCACACATGCTGCACATACACGCAATAGTAATAAATATATTTTAAAGAGAGATGGCCCAGCACTTAAGAGCATTGGCTAATGCTGGCTTTCATTCCCAGCAACCACCTAGTGGCTTACAATCCATCTGTGGTTCTAGCCTTAAGGATCCAACTTCTTCTGGCCTTGGTGGGCACCAGGCATGCATGTGCTACACAAACATAGATGCAGACAAAACATAAAATACCTTTAAAAAATTTGAGAGAAAGAGAACACCGCGGCTGGGTCAGACACCCTGAAGGATGGGCCTTCCCAGTCTTCACTACTGAGTGATGGGCTAGAGGATCCCCGCTGTGCCACAGCTGAGTCAGGAACTGTGCCTGACATGAGGTCACTAAGGCTCTGAGGCAGGCAGGAGGCAACTGCCTGTGGCAAAGCATGCACTCTGTCATACAAAGGAGCTAGCCTAGGACAATGCTCAGCCACCCTTGAATGTCCTAAGACAAGTAAGTCTCAGGACCAGAACAAGACTCACTGCAGATCTGCTGGGCTGGCGGTTGGGACATTCACTGGCCTTGCACCATGGGAAGACCCAACTCTGAGGAGTCTTACGGCCCCAGGAGCCTCTTCCAGAACTGTATGGTCCTCATTCCCACACACCATGTCACTCCTACCAAGCACATTTCCAGGGCTGACCATCAGATTGCCATGGTTCTCCACAGAAGCCAGCCACCCAATACCAGGTCCCTGGACCCACACCCAGAGCAGAACCAGGACTGGCTGTGGGCTGGTCACCACCTTAGCCTAGCTCAACCACATCAGGGAAGAGATTCCCGCTCCTTTCCACAGGTGAGTGAACATAGTTTACTGCCAAGCAGCTCACCATGGTCATTCTGTGTTCACAGAGTAGGTAGGCCCAGCTCCCAACCTTGGGGTACATTTTCCACCATGCCTGCTTTATGCAATCCTGGGGATCAATCCCAGGGCTTCATGCACATTAAGTAAACACTCAACTAACATTCTTTGTCCTGTTTTTTTGGTTTTAAACCAGAAAACACATTTTGAAAAGCACTGGCCTCGAGTCAGAAATAAAATAGAGTGAGAAGAGCCAGAAGAGGCTGGGCAGAGACACATGGAATCCAGAGTGGGGGAGATGCCCAGCTTGGCTTGTTCCCCTGCCAGAGGCCAGCCTACCTCCTGCTCCTTTCAGATCAAAAGCCTGATGTGTACAAGCAGCAGGCTCACCTATGCTCCACCACAGCATTTCCCTCATACCCTACAGGCTCCTAGGCCAGTAACTATCTGATCTGGCCACCATACTGTTGGCAAGTAACTCCCCTATAGTATAGATGACCAATGGCCACAGATGCTCTGTGACATTACTTCAGCCAGCTCACTGTTAAACCAGCATGGCCTCAGCTGAGTAGACCTTGCACCTAACCAAGCTCAAGGAGCCCACCAGAGCTGGCTCATGTGTGCAGCCAGTGTCTTCACATGGCCAAGACCTCAACTAGAAAGGGTATAATCTAACAGGTGGCACCTGGTCAATGCCTTTTACAGAGTTCTGGATCCATCTACTGACACTCCAGAAGTAGAGGTTTCCAGAAAGGAAGTTCTTTACCATGAAAGTTATTTCCCCTGCTAATCAGTTTAAGTGGGTGACATTCACACTCAAGAACTGTGGCAGTTTATGTGTTGGGGTACTGGGTGGCCCCAGAGAAGGACAGCAGCCACTTTGCCTCTCCTGAACCCTCACCCTCTGACACAAATGTGTACACGTGCATGCACATACTCCCAAAGCCCCAATTTAGCAACCACATAATGTTACCAGTTCAGGGATACCCAGGACAAATCGTGACATTGATTTATGTCTGCGAATGTGCGTTTTCACTAATTAGAAGGTTTAGGGTAGAGTAGAGAAAAATATGTATTTCGGAGTCCCAGTTTGACTTGCCAGAAACCAGCCCATTACTAACATTCTTATTTTCGACAAAATATAGCATTCTGATTACACACCATCTTGGTCCCATGGCTCCCAGTCTGCCAGGCTCACGGAAGTGGCCCACAACCACGGCAAAGAGCAGGACAACAATCCCAGGATAGAGATGCACTCAGAGCCCCTGGAGACTGAGTGCTTAGACACTCTGATGGAGGGAGGCAAGTCCTTCCATGGGACAGTGGCAGCTTTCACTCAACACCTTATGGCTTATTCTACCAGGTACAGGACAGCCACTTAGGAAGACCAACACATCAGACACCTCCCCCAAAAGGGCAACTGTGAAACTGCAGCCCCTTTCCAGGTCTGTTTTCTATCTAGGCAGTAAGAGGCCTGCCCCTTTGGCAATTTTGTTTGTGTTGGATTTGGAGTTAAAGATGATTGTGAGATGCTACATGGGTGCTAGGAATCAAACCTGATCCTAACCACTGAGCCATACCCCAGCCTGTTGTTTTTTTCAGACTGATATCTTCTATGTAGCCTAGTACAACCATAAATTCCACCTCCCAAATGCTGAGATTATAGGCATAACTCACCATACTCAATTCCTTAAAGCAATTTCAAAGATCCAGGTGGTGATGGCACATGCATTTAACCCTAGCACTCGAGAGGCAAAGGCAAGCAGATCTCTGAGCCAAAGGACAGCCTGGTTTACAGAGCAAATTCCAAGACAACCAGGGCTACACAGAGAAACCCTGTCTTGAAAAAACAAAAAAACAAATTTCAAAGAAACCATTTACAATTTAAATAGGCTTCTACTCTTTCTACTTCTTTGGGCCTCATTTCCCCCATCTCTAATCCAGGGACTGTGATGATCCCATCCACAAGGTAGTGGTAGCAATAAACCTCAGCTGTTTTTATCTGCTGTTTTCTGAGTGTTCCAAAGGACGATGCATTGATTTACAAAGAAAATCTTCCCTCAGCACACTCAGCATTCGAAGCACACATACCCAGAGACTGTTCTGTTCAAACAAGTATCTAGGTATCAAAGCCAGCTCCCCAGCACAAAGACTGGCCGAGGGGCTCCTAAGGCGCCATGTTTACTCCTGTGTTTGGCTCCTGATCCTCACTCATCTAAATAGGGAAGTGGCGAGCTGAGCAACCAGGGCTGCAACCCAGACATGCAGCCTTTGGTGATGCTGGATTTTCTTGGCTGCCACCTGCCCTGCATCTGCAGTGACCTGAACCCAGACTCCTTTAATTGAAGACCTAGCACAAGACAAACGGCTCAGAGCTATAATGTTCACTCAGTATCTATAAAGCCCTGAGTTCTGTCCCCAGTTGTTGGACAGACAGACAGCTAGCCAAGGAAAGGCCACAGAGACTCAAAGTAACAAAGACACCAGAAACCTAGTATCCCCAAAGTGATGCAGGTCTAGAATTCAGCACCAATGAACTCGGAGACACAGGACTGGAGCTGTAGTCCAGCTGTGTTGCCTCTGCACCACACCCTGAGAACCACTCCAACCCTGCAACAGTCAGTCAGACCTGCCATCTAGCCTGCTTGGCACTGATGCACTGGGAGAAGGTGGGATGGCCCAGGCCCTCCCATGTGGGCCAGAGAGGGAAGTGGTTCCCGTGTGGCCACAAAGATCTCATTGTTCTGTGCTCAGAGAGGAAACTAGAGAACCGATTTCAGAAACAAGCCTACCTTTGTACCTGCCTGTTTCCTTTAAGTGCTGCAGAAACAAGTCATAAAAAACGACAAATTTATCATCGCTCTCTAAAATCTGATTATTGAGCCAAAGTCACAGGCTTCTGCTTTCAAACAAGCCACAGCTCCTGGAAAAAAGTAGGAACCCAGATGCCAAAGCCCAGGGGCCACCACCCAAAATGGTGATGGGTGCCAACTCAGAATCCAGTAACACCTCTTTCTCCCTTGTGGCCAATGGACAGACAGATGAAAAGGATTGAGGAGAAGATTAGAAGCCTCCTTTGGGGCTGCAGAGACAACATTTGACCCCTGGCCTTTTGGTCTCAGCTAAGCTTATCAGGGCACCAACATGCTTGGAGGTTTGGGACTCTGGCCTCTGACTGTCTTGGAGCCTCACTGGGTGGCAGGTCTGGAGGTTGGTGGGGATGCAGAAGAACCCAGGAGCCCTTCCCCCAGTGCCTGCTGCAGACACCAGGACACATGGACTCTGCAACAGAGATCCAAGGATGACCCAAATTCCCTATCAAAGAAATCCAGAGACGCTTTACTTGGACTGCTCTGGGATAGGTACTGGCTTGGTGACCCCCATATGTCATGCCTGCCCACCCTCCTAGCTTGCTGTCACCTAGTCCCCACAGGAGGTGGGACTACTGCTGTCACCTGTGCTACAGAAAAGAAGATTGAGACCCAGCGGAGGCAAGGACACTTTCAAAGTACCATCTGGGGCAACTCTGCCAAGGGGACTCAGATACCTGGTTGCAGGAGGGTTGCCTTTCCACAGTACTAAAGTTGATTCATTAGAGAGCTCAGTGTGGGATTACACACTCCTGATTCTGAGCAGAGGCTGATGCTGAAGGGTCCTAAGTTCAAATACAGTCTTGGTAGGCTTCACAATAAGATTCCCGTCTCCAAAACAGGCAGCAGTGAGGGAGGAGGTGCTGGGGAGAAGGCTCAGAGGTTAGGAGGACCAGCTGTTCTCCCAGAGATCCTGGGTTCAGTCCCTAGATCACATCTTCTGATATCAGAGGACACCAGGTACAATGCACAGCCATATATGCAGGCAAAACAATCGTACATTTAAAATAAAATAAACTTTAAAAAATTGCTACATTTTGCTCAATGCCCAGACTCTTCCACAAAAGTATTAGATGTGAGAAAAACATGTTAGACAGTCCACAGGAGTGCCCAGGTGCTCCGCATCTTCCCCACTACACAGCAGGTCAGCACACAAGCCTCTCCAACTGTTCTTATGGAGCCGACCTGCCAGACTGAACAGGGCCAGACACAAGAGCATAGCCAGTCAGCAAAGGTAGGCAACCCTGAGGGTTCAGATCAGGACGCCAGCCTAGGCAGCTCCCCTACAGAGCACTAAGCAGGCCTGTGGCCTCAGTCTGAGCACTCCCTTCTACAGGACATACTGTGAATAAAGAGAACATAAAAACCACACCACAGCGGAGGAATAAGGCCCTGAGCTGGCTAGTTTTTTGTCAACTTGACACAAGCTAGAGTTATCTGAAAAGAAGGGACCTCAATTGAGAAAATGACTTCATAAGATCTGCCTGCAGGAAGGCTGGAGAGCTCAGTGGTTAAGAGCACTGGCCGCTCTTCCAGAGGTCTCAAGTTCAGTTCCCAGCACCCACGTGGTGGCTCACAACCATCTATAATGGGCTCTGATGCCCTCTTCTGTTATCACACAGGCATACATGCAAATAGAGCATTCATTTACATAAGTAAATCTTTTTAAAAATCTGGCTACAGGGGCTGAAGAGATGGCTCAGTGGTTAAGAGCATTGACTGCTCTTCCAGAGGACCTGGGTTCAATTCTCAGCACCCACATGGCAGCTAATAACTGTCTGTAGTTCCAGTTCCAGGGAATCTGAAACACTCAAGTCAATGTACATAAAATAATATTTAAAAAAAGAATCTGGGGCTGGAGAGATGGCTCAGTGGTTAAGAGCACCGTCTGCTCTTCCAGAGGACCCGGGTTCAATTCCCAGCACCCACATGGCAGCTAACAACTGTCTGTAGTTCCAGTTCCAGGCAAACACCAAGGCAAATAAATAAATAAATAAATAATAGTTAAAAAAAAAAAAAAAAGAATCTGGCTACAAGGCATTTTCTTAATTAGTGGTTTATGGGGGAGGGTCCAGCTCATTGTGCATGGGGCTATCCCTGGGCTAGTGGTCCTTGGCAAGCTATGGTGAGCAAGGCAGTAAGCAGCACTCCTCCATGGCCTCTGCATCAGCTCCTGCCTCCAGGTTCCTGCCCTGACATCCTTCAATAATCGACTCTAATGTGGAGGTGTAAACCAAATAAACCCTTTTCTCCCCGACTTGCTTTGGTCATGGTGTTTCATGGAAGCAGGAGACCCTAGCTAGGACAGGGCCCTTGTCCACTGCCTCACAGTGACCACCCAGGCTCTGTGAGTACCTGAGGGTCTGCAGATAGCAGACAGACACCTCCCACGAGGCCAACCGAAAGCTTCTGTAACCGGCAGCTCGGGGTAGATGGGGGAACGTCAGAGACTCATTCCTGCAGGCTCGTCTCGGCTCCTCTACCAGGCACTGCTCGGTGAACATGGACCCTCAGGAAGTGAAGATTGTCCCGAACAGAATACATTTCAAAGTTGAAGTGAGCAGCCACAGACTCAGTGCCCCCTGTCAGTTCTCACTGAATAAATCTGATCCAAGTCTCCATCTGCCTGCTGCTCTCAAATCTTCTGACGGGACAGGGGCAAGTGAAAAGATCCAAGTCCTCCACCAGATGTTCTGCATCATCTAGCTGTATAGACAAGCACAGTCCTGGGACCATGGCAGAGACCACACCATCAGCTGAACCTTGTCGCCAGCCCCAACACCAGCTTTGGGTTTTCCTTTAAGGCAAGGTCTCATGTAGCCCAGGCTGGCCTCAAATGTACTATGTAGCTGATGACCTTGAACTTCTGCTCCTACTGTCTCTAGTTCCTGAGTGCTGGGATTCCACGTTCATGCCAACATGCTCAGTTTTTTTGTTTTTTTTTTTAACTTTATTTATTTATTTATTTGCCTTGGTGTTTGCCTGGAACTGGAACTACAGACAGTTGTTAGCTGCCATGTGGGTGCTGGGAATCGAACCCGGGTCCTCTAGAAGAGCAGACGGTGCTCTTAACCTCTGAGCCATCTCTCCAGCCCCGCTCAGTTGTATCATACCATGGGGGCTAACCAGCAGGACACCAGGTCTGTGTTTCCTCTTCAGGCCTACAGACTCTGGAGGGTACAACCAGGAGAACAACACAGGCCACATGTTTCTCATTAAAGCTCCGGCATTCTAAATAGCCAAGAGAGGGGCTGGAGTGACGGCTCTGCAGTGAAGAGCCCTAGATGCTCATGCAGAGACCTAGACTCAGTTCCCAGAACCCACAACCCAGCTAATGCCAGAGCCAGGGAATCAACTCCCTCTTCTGGCCTCCGCAAGCATCTGCATAGACAGCAAACATTCATACAAACACATAAAGAAAACGGAAAAACTTTTTTCTGAGATTAAAACAGTCACAGAAGGCTTTTTGAGCATGATTAAAATGAGCTGGGGTTGATGGCACATACCTGTAATCCCAGGATTCAGAAGGTAGAGGCAGAGGGATGGAAGTTCAAGACCAGCCTAAGCTACACAGAAGTCTACGTCTAACCTGAAATCACTGTCTCTCACACATATACACAAAAAGATATAAGGATTGTGGGAAGCTTGCAGGTGCCAGGTACCATCATGACATTACATAATCCAGGCCACACAAGGTCAACCAGTGTAACACAGACTGAGGTTTCATGGTCCGGTGTGTTAGAAGGGCATGGCTGCTCAGTGGAAACAGCTCTGCCCATGGCAGCCTCAAGTCCATGTCTTGCAAAGAAGTGGGTCTCCACATACATGAGACAGGCCAGGTCTCCCACAAACAGGGGGTCTCCTCCCAGGAGGGGACCCATAGAAGGTTCTAGACTCTGTGGAAATGATGAATAGGACTTGGAAAGTACTACAAAACCAGAGATCAGGAAAGACCTGCCAGGCCAAACATTCCCACTTTAGACACTACTGAACTGGAGAAGTTTACTGAGGAAGCTAAGGACACAATGAAAATCTGGTTTACAGAAGATGGGGAGCCAGGAGTGGTGAAGCACACTTTACTCACAGCACTCTGGAGGCAAGGCAGGCTGTGTGCTCTGAGCCTGAGGCCAGCCTGACCTAGAGTTCCAGATCAGCCAAAGAAAACAGCAGAGTGTAGAGATGGCCCAAATGTTCTTTCAGGGGGACCCAAGCTCAGCACCTGGCACCCACTGATGGTAGTTCACACCCTTCTGTACCTCCAGCTCCGGGGCATCTCATGCCCTCTTCTAGAATGCTCAGATGCTACACTCACATGCACAGACAACACATATACCTCATTAGAAGTCAAATCAATTCTTTAAAAGGAAAAAAGAAAATGAGTTGGAGGGGTGGCTTCCCTGGCATTTCTGAATCCCTGGTTTCAACTGGTAGCATGGAAAACTGAGAGTTCTAGAGCATGTCTGGAACTGCAACAAGAGGATCAAAGTTTTTTTTTTTTTTTTTTTTTTTTAAAAAAAACACTTTTATTTATTTATTTGCCTTGGTGTTTTGCCTGGAACTGGAACTACAGACAGTTGTTAGCTGTCATGTGGGTGCTGGGAATCGAACCCGGGTCCTCTGGAAGAGCAGACGGCGCTCCCAACCGCTCAGCCATCTCTCCCGCCCGAGGATCAAAGTTTAACAGGAAGCACAGTCTGGAGTAAACGAGACTGACCCCCACACACACACACACAAATTATTCCATCTAGAATATAAGATAAATAAGCCAGAGGAAGGTTCCAGAAAGCATGATGACCAATATAATCCATAGCTGATGTTACTCATTTCTGACCTTTCACCAAACGAACACTGTGGGGCCAAAGGTTGAAGCCTCAGAGGCCTGATGGTCTAGGGACAGAAATGATATCCACCCTGAGCTTCCAACTTGAGCACAGAGAGGCTCAAGTGTGGGCACACCCTAACTCACACTGCCCAGTCTCTTTAAGAATTAAGCTGGGTTGGGGGCAGTATGAAGAAGTAGCCTGGCCTCTAGAAGCAAATGGAGAACATATCTTGCCCAAGGCCACCTGGTATGCATTATGTTCAGCTCCAGGCCCAGACCCTGCCTGCATGGCCCCTGTGGATACAAAGCCTGAGCTGACAGGGATCAGAGGCTGGAGGGCACCCAGGCTGAGTTCTGGCTAGGCCACACTGGGCAGCTATTAATGGCCTCATTGAGCAATTTCCTGAGCGTCCTGCCAGGCAGGAGCAGCTTTCCCATCAGGGCTAGCAGCAGGGACAGCCCAGGAAAGCTCTGAGAGGCATTCACCTTTTGTTCCGGAATGGTCTGGGGAGGAGAGCAATGTGCTCGGTAATTAATTATCTATGCCTTCGGACTGAAGCTGAAGCTAGTCTGCCCTGGAGTGGGCTCCCCAGGTGAGCACAATTGCTGGGGATAACCCCACTATCAGTCCACTGAAAGTAAAACACAATGTCTAATGAAAACCCCAGATGATGAGATGGGCTCTATCACACGTGGCAGATGAGTTGACCTCCACAGCCAGGGGCTAGAGAACACATCATCTGGCCCAACACCTGCTGGATGTCACCACTTACTGTTCCCAGGCCAAGAGATCAAAGGAGGAGGTCAAGAGGCTGACTCTGCAAGAGTAAAACCCAAAGACAGTCAACAAGCTTTCCAAACAACAGAGAGGAGGGGTTTGCACAGTTATCTCAAAACACCTCTGACAGTACAAAGATCAGGGCCGAGGCATGGCAGGCCACCTGGTGGGAGGGAGGGTCCAGGATCAGGAGCCAGGTGTCTGAGGACAGGACACCACACAGGGAAGAGTGGCGATCTAGTTGAACAGAGACATGTTGTGGATATTTGTACACGGTGTGAAGGTGTATTGCTCTGATTGGTGTAATAAAAGCTGAATGGCCAATAGCTAGGCAGGAGGTAAAGGTGGAACTTCCAGGCTAAGAGAACTCTGGGGAGAAGGAAGGCAGAGTCAGCAGCCAGGGAGCATAAACAGGAGGTGCAAGATGGAGGAGAGGTAACACCATGTAGCAGAATGTAGAATTGATATAAATGGGTTAAGTTAAGTTAGTAGAGCTAGTTGAGAAAAACCTAAACTAAGGCCAAGCTTTCATAATTAATAAGTCTTCAGGTCATTATTTGCTGGCTGGTGGCCCAAAGACAGTCCAATAAGAAAGCTTGCTACAGAGGGGAGGCTGGTCATTACATCAAATTGCTGAGGCAGCTCCCCATGCAATGGCCAGGTCCCCATACCTCATCCCATATTTTTTTTAAAAAAAATATTTTTATTTTATGTGAATTGGTGTTTTGCCTGCATGTATAACCGTGTAAGGGTGTCAGATCTTGGAATTACAGACAGTTGTTAGCTGCCATGTGGATGCTGGGAATCAAACTCAGGTCCTCTGGAAGAACAGTCAGTGCTCTTAACTGCTGAGCCATCTCTCCAGCCCCCATATTCTTAAAAATAATAGTAACTGGCTGGAGAGCCAGCTTGGTGGCTCAGAGCACTGCTCTTGCAAAGGGACCCAAGTTTGGTGCCCAGAAGCCATGTCTAGCAGCTCACAAACACATGTAACTCCAGCCCTAGGAAATATGACAACACTTTCTGATCTGTGTGGATACTAAGGTGAAAATACCTACACAGACACACACATACACAAATTAAAAGTAAAAATCTTTTGGGCTGCCAAGATAGATCACCAGTTGAAAACACTGCTTGTTCTTCAAAAGGACCAGGGTTCAATTCCCAGCACCTACATGAAGGTTCCTAACTTGTAGCTCCAGTCCCAGGAGGTTTGACATCCTCTTCTGCTTCCATTGGCCCTGCATGCATATGGTACACAGACATACAAGGAGGCAAAATACCTATGCACAGAAATATCAAGGCTTGAAATTTTTAATATGTCTTTTTTTAAAAAATCAGAGAGGCAAGGTGTGGTTGCTCATGCCTTTAATCCTAGCACTCTGAAGGCAGAGGCAAGAGGTAACTCTGGGAGTTGGAGGCTAGCCTGATCTACATATGGTACCAGGCCAGGAAGGGCTACAGAGAGGCCCTGCCTCAAAACAAATGAACAGGAGGATAATCTGAATGTAGAATACAAGACAATAAGACAAGAATTGACCTGGAAGAAAATGAAGAATGTATTTCCAATATGTAGGCAGAACAGAAAGGCATGCAGCCATAAGACTGTCAGTTTCAATTATACAAAACATTTTAATGTTTAATTTTGTTTTGGGATTTTCTTTCTTTTTTTTTTTTTTTTTTTTGAGACAGAGTCTTACTATATTTCCAAGGTTGATCTCAAACTCATAGCAACCCTCCTGCCTCAGGCCCCTGAGTGCTGAGGTTACAGGTATATATTACCATATTCAATTGTTTTGTTTGGTACAGGATCACTGTAGCCCAGGCTAGCCTCAAAATTCTGTCAATCAATCCTCCTGCCTCAACATCCTGAATGCTGGAATTATAATCATAAAATACCACACCTAATAGAGACTCTTTAATGTCTTTATGATATTGCCAAAAATATATATCAGACTAGCCACAGACTTGAAGGAAAACATGGACCAAATACTCCAGACAATGAATAGCCACACCAAAGAACAAGCTTGCCACACACACTACCACTTGGCTTTTAAAACGACCAAGAGCCAACGTAAAGGTACAGAAAGTATCTCTGACAGGTCAAAAGGTTGAGATAATAAGGAGACTAGGGCTAGATTTACATTAGAGAGATGAATACATGCTAAAAAATACAACAAGCTAAAATACAAGCCAAAAAGCTGCCCACAGGAGAAATAAAACAGGCCATAAAGAAAAGCATCAGCCAGGCAGTGGTGGTGTACACCTTTAATCCCAGCACTCAGGAGGCAGAGAGAGAGACTAGCTTTGTGAGTTTAAAGCTAGCTTGTTCTATATAGTGAATTCCTGAACACTCAGAGTTACATAGTGAGACCCTGTCTCCAAAAAAAAAAAAAAAAAAAAAAAAAAGTCAGGCCTATTTTCATTTCCAACTACTCAGGAGGGTGAGAAAGGAGAAACCACCCACAAAAATGAAACACGGGGCTGGAGAGATGGCTCAGCGGTTAAGAGCACTGACTGTTCTTCCAGAGGACCTGAGTTCGATTCTCAGCATCCACATAGCAGCTAACAACTGTCTGTAATTCCAAGACAGTTTATACATGCAGGCAAAACACCAATTCACATAAAATAATAAAAATAAATATTTCTAAAAAATGAAACATACAAGTAATATTTGGTCCAATAAGCCTACTTCTGGATATACATATAACCAAAAGAAGCAAAGAGTCAACAGATTCTTACACCCCAATGTCTCACTATAGCCAAACATAGAAACAACCCAAGATCCAGGGCATACAAAATTGGGTATATCTGTTCCGGGGACTAGTTCCTGAAAGTCAGACGTAGAGGTGCATAGAGCAGGAAAAGACCCCTTACCAGGGGCCAGGGCTAAGTGGGGATGGGAAGTGATCCCATTGTAGGTAAAATATTTCTGTTCGCGTGATGAAAATTTGTGGAAGTAGATGGTAATACACAACATTTGACAGCATGTTGATGTCAAAGATCTCTGCACACTTTAAAAACAGTCAAGGGCCGGGCTGAAGGTACTTGTCATCACACAGAGAGTACCTGAGCTGGATCTCTAGGGATACATGGAAGGAGAGCACTGACTTCAGAGTAGCTCTCTGATCAGCATGTGTGCACACCATAGCATGTACATGCACCACCCCCACATACAATAAATAGTGTAATAAAAACTAAGAAGAGCAGGGGCTGGAGCAATGGCTCTGTGGTTTAGAGAATTGGCTGCTCTTCCAGAGGCCCTGGGTTTGGTTCTCAGCATCTACATGGAAATTCACACCTGTCTGTAATTTTTCCAGAGGACTTAATGCCCTGTTCTGGCCTCTGTGGACACTACATTCGCATGATATACAGCCATACATGAAAGCAAACACTCATACACATACAATAAATTAAATAAATCTTTCTTTTAAAAAAAGTTTTTCGGGGCTGGAGAGATGGCTCAGCGGTTAAGAGCACCACCTGCTCTTCCAGAGGACCCGGGTTCGATTCCCAGCACCCACATGGCAGCTCACAACTGTCTGTAGTTCCAGTTCCAGGCAAAACACCAAGGCAAATAAATAAATAAATAAAGTTTTAAAAAAAATGTATTATTAAAAAAAAAAAAAAAGTTTTTCAGGGGCTGGAGAGATGGTTTGGAGGTTAAAAGTACTGACTGTTCTTCCAGAGGACCTGAGTTCAATTTCCAACAACCATCAATGATGACATCTGGTATTCTCTTCTGTATACTATATAATAAATAAATAAAAATAAATTTGAAAAGTTTTCCTAAATCAAAAACATAGGAGTTGGGTACATTTAACAGTAGAATGTATGCTGAGCACATGCTTTGAGTTGCAAACCCAACACACACACACACACACAAACACACACACACACACCAGTACACATGGATCCCAGGGACCATTTTTCTAACCAGTCTGAAACCGTCTAGCAGTGACCCCACTGCCACTTATGGGAAAGGCCGCCTACTCCTCAGGGGTGTCCTATAGACAGGGCTCTACCAGCCACGTGCAAGAGAATCATAAGGACAGATGGAGGCACACGCCTGATGAACTCAGGTATCCTCTACATTTTCAGAGGCCCACAGATGGAGCATCACCTTGGCTACAATGAGTCAGCCTGCCACCAGCCCTAGTGCCACTCCTAAAAGACCATTCCTGCTTCCTGGCTGTGTAAGTGCTAGCCAAAGAAAAAGCCAACTTGCACATTCAGCCACCAACTTGGAGCATACCCTGATGTTCATGCAGGTGCTATTGCCAATAGGCAGGTACCAAGAGGGGGTGGTGTGATCTGTTACAGCCAAAGGGCAGTGGGTGGCAAAGCCCACACCAGCCAGTACAGCCACACAGCCTCTCAGCCCCAGCTGGGCCATCTTTAAAAAGATATTCTCTGGGGGGCGGAGAGATGGCTCAGCAGTTAAGAGCACTGACTGCTCTTCCAGAGGACCAGGGTTCAATTCCAAGCACCCACATGGCAGCTCACAACTGTTGGTAGTCCCTGGGAGGGCAGGAGGCTCAGTGCAGGCCTCTCTCCCCACACTGAGTAACTGTAACTGGAAACTGTAGTGCAAACATACATGCACACACACTGTTCTACACCAGGAACAGAACTCTTCTTCTGTTAAGGTGATGAAAACAGAGAAATATAGCTTAAAGGGAGTCCAGGTTTATCCAGTCAGAGCCGGTCACTACAGGGAAAGCAGTTGGTCAAGAGCAGAGAGAAACGAAAGCATGCATACTCAATGTTCTGCTTTCTCCACTCTTACAGAGCACAGAGCCAGGCTTAGGGAATGGTGCCACCCACAGTAACTTCCTACCTCAATTAAGGAAATCATGGCAATTGCACACAGATATGTTCACAAACCAACCTGATCCAGACACTCACTCACTGAGACTTTCTTCTCAGGCGATTGTGTCACAGTGACAACTGAAAGGAACCACACAGACAGGCTCTACTAGAGACTGCAGGTCCCAGGGACTGGAACTGCAGGAATACGGCTGGGCCCATAGGCTGGTGAGGTAACAGGACAGACCTTGGTGAAACCTCATGAACCCTTCCAAGGCCAGTGTGGCACCAACTAAACACACAAGATGACAGGGACAAACTGGAGGCAACTGTGACGAGTAAGACTAGGTCAGTATTGAAAAGATTGCAAAGAATGGGTCAGCTGATTTGTTTTATCATTAAGCAAACTGAGGCACACAAATGAGGACACTTCAGGGTTCCATACAGAGGCAGAGAGCTGTGGTGGGACCCTTAGCAGCCCTAGACACCTGCACTGACGCCCATGGACATGTTGAGGGCCCCTCAGAGCACATTAGGATCACTGGAACTCAGATAGTAGTAAGCCATGGCTCAGCAGATCAAACAGGACTCACTGGAGGTCAACGGACACCAACCACTCCACAGGGTGACAGGCAAGGGATAAATGGGAAGCCCAGGGCTGGAGCTACATAATGACTCCTTGTGGCTCAGAGTACAAGGACCAAGGTACACTCACCACATTAGCAAAAGTTCCACATCCTGGCCACACATATCTCTACATTGTTGAGGGACACCAGGACACTTGCTCATGGCCCAGAAAGCAGTCTCCTCTCAGTGAGGTGGGACTTTTGGCTTAGGACCACCCCCAGAGGGATCTCCAGCATCTTAACCCATCTCCCAGCCCCATGCTGGACAAGAAATTCAGTTCTGTAGCCTGTACTCAGCCTCCTTTTAAAGGGAACCTGGATGCCCAAGATGGGCTCAAAATGTCTCCTTCAATGTAGTGGTGAGGGAAGGAACATTGTGTCCTCCCTGGCTTCACAGATCCCACAGGTGCTGGCAAGGCTGGCTGATCAGTGCTCAATTTTGTAGATGTGGAAACTGAGGCTAAGAGCCAGCAAGCCACTCTCCAGAGGCTGGAGAGAAAGCAGAGTAGAGCCGCCAGCTAGGCCTGGGGCCACCTCCCTGTGGGCCCCACAGCTGCCTCCACCCGTCACACTTGGACTGCTCTACCCCAGGCGGCTGGCTCAGAGCCCACATGAGGCTTTCCAAGCAAATGTGAGCAGAGTCACGAAGCCCAGAAGCTGGGCGCAGCCCTCAGCTCCCACCACGCCTGCCCCCACAGACTCTTGTTTCCAGAGGCTATTAAGTGATCCAACTTGGTGCCTCCTGACCACAGTGTCCAGCTTCCTCTTGGTCTGTGAGAATACTCAGTCTACATTCTCAAGACCCAGGCTCCACACAGATGAGTGAAGGGAAATACAGACTGGCTGGAGACCAGCACAGACTGCCTGGCTTCTGTACACAGTCCTCCCAACTCATTTGCTAAGAGCCACAGGCAACCAGGATGGACTCAACCAGTGAGAAAACAGATAAACGTTGGTCTATCCACATAGTAGAATAGCATTCAGCCATAAAAAGGGCTGATGTGGAGCTGGAGAGATGGCTCAGAGGTTAAGAGCACTGACTGCTCTTCCAGAGGACCGAAGTTCAATTTCCAGCACCCACATGGCAGCTCACAACTGTCTATAGTTCCAGTTCCCAGTTCCAAGCAAACACCAAGGCAAATAAAATAAATTAAGATTTAAAAAAAAAAAAAAAAGGCTGATGTACTACCACATGCTACAAAGAAGTCAGACAGAACACATACGAAATGCAGCCAGCTACAAGATGGCTAATTCTAGCTACTCAGGAGGCTGGGGCAGGGGGATTACTTGAGCCCAAGAATTCAAGACCAGCTTGGACAACACAGAAAGACATTATCAGCCCCCAACAAGTGACTATCTCAGGGAGATCCCAGAAACAGAACAAAAACTACGATAAGGAGATGAGAAGCCACTGTTCAATAAAAATAGGGTTCACTTTGAAACGATGAAAATGTTTGATTAATTGATGGTTGCAATTCACGTAAATGCTGGGGTCATGCATGCTTTAAAGATGTCTTTTATTTCAATATCTTTTAAAGATTTATTTTTATTTTATGTGTATGAGTAGTTTACCTATGTATGTGCTCCACACGCATGCAGTGCCCACAGGGGCCAGAAGAGGGTGTCATGTCAGATCTCTGGGAACTGGAGCTACAGATGGTTGTGAGCTGCCATGTAGGTGCTAGAAATTAAACCCTGGTTATCTATAAAAATAATTAAGTGTTCTTAATCACTAAGCTATCTCTCCAGTCCCTTCTATCCTAGTTTTAATTTCTATTTCTTAGGGGGGGGCGCTGGGTACAACAGAAAAGGCTGGCCTTGAGCTCAGGGCCCTCTGCATCTATTCCTGAGTGTTGGAATGCCAGCATGTGCCAGCATGCTCAGCTAGTTCCAACGCTGCTGGACAGATGGCAACTGCCTTTGCACGGGATGACAGCAGTCCCCAGGACTACACTGGGCTGCTCACAGTGGCCTGGATGAACGAATTCCAGGGGATCTGATGCCCTCTTCTGAACACCAATGGTGATCTGCACTCACACATGTGCACACAGACATATATACACACATATAATTTAAAATAAAATTAAGTCTCTTTTAAAAATCAGTCCAGAGCCAAGCGTGTGCATGCCTTTAATCCCAACACTTGGAGGGCAGAGGCAGGAGGATCTCTGTGAGCTCAAGATCAACCTGGACTACACATCCAGTTCCAGGCCAACCATGGCTACTGTTCTCAACTTTAAGAAAAAAACAAACAAAAACCCCACAATAATAATAATAACCTCAGTTCCATAACATCCACCTGGGGCTGGAGAGATGGCTCAGCGGTTAAGAGCACCGTCTGCTCTTCCATAACATCCACCTGACCTGACAGCCTTGACTGACTCCAGCCTCCTGTTCAATTCCTTGCCTCTGCGTCACACACACGAACTGACCTCTCTCAGCAGAGACTGGCCCTCAAGGACTGGGGTCTGGAAGCTCTGGTCCATGTGTCCAGGGTGAGAGCTCACTTCTTCCATAGTTTTATACCAGCCCTTGTGGCCCACGTACCCCTCTTCAAGGACACCCAGACACCAAGACTGTCTATGTCTGCCACCATGTCCCATTCTACCCAGCAGTCTTAGCCTGGCATCAGCATCAAAACATCAAAAAACAGGTACAGTAGGGCGAGTCAGCACTGCTTTCTCTAAGTTACTAGATGTGACAGGAAGGATTTTCATGGCCATGATTCTGGGGAGAAAAGCAAAGGCGGAGTCAGCTGCCTACCTCCCCCGAGCAAGTACCAACTCTGGGACTGGACTTTGGGCTGCAGGACCCGTCCACATCACTTTATTCCTCCAATCTCATCTGTAGCCACACAGTTACTGGATATCCAAGATCACAATGTGGAAGAAAGGCCCAGAACAGGGCCTGGGAAGATGGATGGCTCAGCTGGCAAACTGCTTGCTGCACAGACATGAGACACACCGGGCGTCCCATGTGAAGAGCCAGGCACAGTGACATGCTTACAATCAGTGAGGCTCAGTTCCCAGTGAGAGACCTTGTCTCAAAGATCAAGGTGGATGGCCCCTGAGGAACACCACCCAAGGCTGACTTCCAAGCTCTGTATGCACATGATGGCTTCTAAAGAAAACTCCAGAAGGTTGACCTCTGGCCTTTACATGCACAGACATTCACACACATGAACACACAAAAGAAAAACAAATCCAGACCATGTAGTAACAGCATCTAGAATTCCTAGGCCAGAAAGATAAAAGGCCATGTCACACAAATGTCCATGAAGCCCTGCCACCACTACCCCAGACCGGACCAGGGATGGTGCTCTGAGAATCAAGAGTATTGCATGCATCTAACACGCCTGCTACATGGAGGAAGAGAAGCTATGTAAGCCCCTAAAGACAATCAGCAACTGGGCATAAACCCCTGGCTGGTCTGACCACCCCACTCACCAGCCCTGAGGGCTCCCACTTGCAAAGCAGGTGACAGAATCCTCACCTGGCTGCTCCCCACCCCCACACGCTGTGTGAATTGTGCTAGATGCCTGAGCAGTGACACTCTATAGTCAAAAAGGACTCCAACTATGCCAGGAACCGTGAGGTGGCTTTCCCAAGAGACGCACAGGACAAATGTTGAATCCAACAGGTTGCCTGGGTAATTTGTTACACAGAGGGATCAAGGAACAGGATCCTCATTTGGAGGGGACTTCACTCAGCATTTAGTTAACCCGATATAACCCAACATGTGTTGGCTGGGCCCTCCCAGGGGCGGGCAGGCAGGCAGGCAGGCAGCCCACATCTGCAGGAACCTCCTCCAGGGGGCCAGACAGGCTAGGCTGGTCCTGAGACAAGTGCTTCAAGACTGGCAGGAGGGAAGCCCAGAGTTTTCAGGCTGGGGAATGCAGGTCTCCACACGGGGACCATTAGAACAAAGGCTTTTCTGTGGGCCCACAGCTTCAATTTGCAACAGGAAGCAATCAGGAAAAATAATTAGCTGCCCACTTACTGCCTTCTCTCCAGACTCCCAAAGCGTGAATCTCACACAGGCATTTGGGGGGCGCACAGCCACCAAGAACAGTCAAAATAAGAGCCTCAGGGAGATTCCTCCCTCTGCTTCCATTTTAGGCCTGGATTACCCCATCAGCTGGTACTCCTGGGGCCTGGCTTCCTAATGTTAAAATAATCGCCTCTATTTTTGCCTCATACACCACCAAACTATAAAGATGTCCAGTCTAGGATACCAGACGACAGGCAGGGGATTCCAGAAATGTCAACCCTACCTCGGACAGGAAAGTCGGCTTACAAACTCCACCTTTAAAACAAACAGCCCCCCCACCCCCATACCCCTTCTGCAGCCACGACCCAGGCATTTCCGGAAAGAGCAGGGCCGGCCTGGACTTCCCACGGCCTGTCACGGTTTTGTCTTTGCCTTGTTTTGCTAGCACCAGACATGGCCGGAAAATGTAAACACGATCCCGAGGGAGACAAATTGAGGGAAGACTCCCCCAGAGCCCTCAGGCTGAGGCTGAAAACTCAAGAGCTAAAAGGAAGCAAGCCCCCCTCGCTCCTCCAAAAAGCCTGGGTGTAAGGGACTGCAACCCAGGGAATCTGAGCAGAGAGAGCCAGGCCCAGCCACCTCCCTCAAGTGTCTACCCTGGAAATACACAGGGGGACAGCTGTTCGCCTTAATAAGGCCCAGACAAAGGGACCTGAAGTTGTCCCCCACCCCAAACTGCCATCAACACCATCCAGGAGTTCAAGACTATCTGTAGGACCCTGAGACAGCCACACTCCAGAAAAACAAAACACAACACACCCAAAAACAATGATTTAGGTGGCAAGAGGCTTGCTTTAAAAACCACATGGCAATCTCCGAATTAAAAGAACATGTGTAGCATTTCCAACTCCTTCGTTTCTCGAGAGTCCGCCTGACCTCAACTCCACCCCTCAGGACACACCAAAAGTTAGAAAGTTCCCCAGACGGCCAGCTCCCAAAGGTGGGTCCACATGAGGCAGGATCATACCTCCCCACACCAAGGCACCCACGCAACCAATCCCAGGGCTGGACACTGGTCAGCCGTGGCCAGGCTCGGAGAAGCGGGCGGTCAGATGGGTCACCGGGGTCACCGGGGCACCTGGCAGGTGTCGCTCGGTTTGGAAGGCTGACAGCCACGCTGATCAAACAGACGGCAGCCAGGGCCAGGCGGCCTCGAGCGGGGCTCTCCGAACTTCCTAGCTTACAACTTTAGGCACTTCCCAGGGCTCGGTAGGCCGGCCGCCGGAGGCAGGCTCGCGAAAAGTTTTCCCAGTACTTTGCGACAGGCCAGGCCTGCCCGGGGCCATCGCGATGCCGGTGGGTGCACTGCTGAGCGCGCTCCGCGCCCCGAGCCTCGGGCAGGTGAGGGCCCGCCCGTGCCGCACCTGGCGGGCTCGGTCCCCGGGGAGGGGCCCCGGCAGGAGAGACAAAGGGCCCGCGCGCGGTCCCCCGGCGCGCGCTCCGACTTGCCCGCAACTTGCAAAGTGGCTGCTGCGGCCCCGGCCATTGTCCCCCCGCGCCCACCTTACCCGCGGTGGGGGCCAGGCTGCAGCACAACGCCAGCAGCAGCAGCGGCAGCAGCGGCAGCAGCGGCGGAGGGGCCCGGGTCGGCGCCGTTTCCATGTCGTCCGGCGGCCGGGAGCGCCGCGCGCTCACTCGGGTTCCATGGCGCGCGCGGCGGCGGTGGATCCTCACGGCTCCCGGCGCCTCCTGCTCCCGCCTCGGGCGCCGCGGCCCAAGACGACGCGGGAGGAGGGAACGGAAGCCGAGCCGGTCTCCGCCCCCCGCGCCGCCCGCGCCCCCCGCCAAGCCGCGCCCTCCCGCGGTCGCCCGGGAGCCCTGTAGGCGCGTCCTTCCAGCCCACGTCGGAGAGGCCCCGGGAGCAGGTGGGTTAACTGCCAAGTTTCTACACTGACTGGTGGGGAAACTGAGGCAAGGGGAGGAGTGACCCACGCAACCAGGAGGCCTCAGAACTGGAATTCGGGGTGGAGGTGGAGGGTCCCTGAGCCAGGTCTGGACGTTTCATCACTACTGCTGCCACCTGGACCAAAGACACTTGGACTCCCTTGGGAAGCCCGGGAACAGGCGCTGAAGTGGGTGGTGCTGGAGGAACAGGGGGCTTTTACTTTTAGATTTATTTTTGTTTTATGTGTAAGAGGGTTTGTCTGCATATATGTGAACCACATGTGGGAAGGAGTCCGAGGAGGCCCGGAATAGGGTATCCTGTCCCCTGAAACTGAAGTTACAGGTGAGTATGAGCCACCATGTGGATACAGGGAGCCCAGATCCCTGCAAGAGCAGCAAGTGCTGCTTCCCAACTGCTGAGCTTCTCTGCAGCAAGGCTTTCCAGAACTTCACACCTTGGGCAAGTCTAGGTATAATCTCTTCAAGTCCTTATACAGTAAGAATGGCAGTGTTCACCTTGCAGGTAGACAGACCTCATAAAGCCAATGGTCAGGAAAGCTTTGCCTTCCTGTGGTTTAAGAGCTCAAACAAGCAAGTAAACTGAGAGATGAGCTACCGTGCGCCTGGCTGTAACTCCAACTTTGGGAGACTGAAACAAAAGCAATGTGAGACCCTGTTTGGCTGAGTCTCTGGTTGCCTGAGTGCACACAAAAACCTGGGTACATCACCCCCTGCACTGCCAGATCAGACTTGGCAGCGCAGGCTGGAAGGTCAAAATGAAGTTCAAGGTCAGCCAGCCAGATGGCTCCTGCTTACCTAACTCCAATCCTAGGATCCCACATGGAAGAAAAGAATCGACTATGGAAATGTGTCTTCTGGTAGGAACACGTGAAGACTAAGGACTGCTAATAGGGGGAGGAGCTTGTCAAGAAGAGAAAAGCCAGGGCCAGAGTCCCAAGTGTCAAAGCAGAGATTTTAATGAGGAAGCAGGCCAGTGATACAGGACGAGTAGTCTCCTAGGGTGGCTGTATCCAGGCTGAGCCAGGAAGAGGAGTCAGGAGGGCCTTTGCACGTTCCTACTCACCCAAGCTCCCCACACCCCCTCCCCATGCATGGTCTTCCACTCTCAGCCTTGATTCTCCTCGGCCTCTTGAGCATGTTAAATAAACCAGATCTCACTGTTCTTCCCCTCAACAGCTTGCTGAGGTTCCCATCCAAGAAACAGGGGCCTTGGACTCACATACAGCCTGACCTATCCACACCTCCTTTTACCTCTCATCGTTACCTGCTGGCCCCTTGCAGAGACATAGCAGAAACGCCAAGATTTCTCTGTTTACTTTCCTGTGCGTAGGCCAGGGCCTAGCACACAGTGGGTGTTCAATAAATAATAAATATTTGTAAAATGAGCAGCAGAAGTAAGAGTTCCGATATTTGCCTTCACTGAAGGAGTTCCCTGAGTGCTGAAGAGGGTTGGGATGGACTGAGAGGAGGAAACAGATGCTGGCCCAGAAGGAAAGAGAGCATAGACAAGGACTACCAAACAGGATGAGAAATGGCACCTCTGCCTTACCCTGAGCTAGACTGCTGTGACCTTGGGTCACATTCCATCCAGCCTCCAAGCCCAAGTGCTCTATCGCAGATTCCCTCCCTCCATCTTGCTCTCCATGGCCACCACGGCTGAATCCCACCTCTGTCCCAGAGTTCACAGCCTCTGGCCCACCAAGAGCACCCTGCCTGTCCTCTCCTTGCTAGCACTAGCCTCCATTGAAGCCCCAGCCTGTGCAGCCAGACGCTTGTGCCATTTTCCTTCTGCTGTTACTTGCCCACAGACCCCAAGTCTCGAGGAGCGGTACAAGCCAGCAGAGGCACCCCAAAGTTATCTGGGATGCCAGTGGGGAACTAGAGATAGTGAGGAGGTGCAGTGAAGAGAAGAGCTCTGGACCTTGCTGAGGGCACTGGATATAGAGAGAGCAGAGGGATCTATTGCAATATAGGGATGGTTCAAAGTTCACAGTCAAGTCCCAGATTTAGAAATGGCACACGGGTGAGATGGCTGAGCTGGTGGGACACTTGCCACTAGGCCCAATGGATGACCTAAGTAGCAGGGGAGAAAACCTTCCCACAGGGTGTTCTCTGACTACCACATGGATACCATAGCATAGACACGCGCTACTGTGGAGCAAAGCTTTTCCTGGAGAGAGGCTACATGTGTTAGGGAGTCCATGACAGACCAAAGTACAGTTATCACCAAAGTTCATCTTGGTGACCCATGAGTTTTATTGGGGTTACTTACAGGGATATGGGTGAGGCATTGCCTATAGGAGCAGAAATAACTCAAAGACATCTGCTTCACCAAAGGCTACCTCAGCATAGGAGACTGCTCACAAAGCCTGGAACCTGGAGCACACTGCAGGCAGGCAGCTCAGCAGGCTGGAGACTGTCCTTTCCAGGTGCCTCAGTTGGTCTAACCCTCTCCAGGCAGTTAGGCTGGCTTCAGCTTCCAGTGTTTTCCTCGAAGCTTGGCCCTATTCCTCTGAGACAGACTCTCTGCTTTTCTTAATTATTATTATTATTGCATATTATGTCAGAGAGGGGCTATCTTAGAATTTCTATTGCTGTAAAGAGATATCATGACCACAACAACTCTTTTAAAGGAAAAACGTATAATTGGGTGGCTTACTTTTTCAGAGGTTTAGTCCATTGTCATCATGGGGTGACACAGTGGCATGCAAGCGGACATGGTGCTGCAGGAGCTAAGAGTCCTACATCTTGACTTGTAGGCAACAGGAAGTGGTCTGGGACACTGGGCATGGTTTAAGCATATAGGAGACCTCAAAGCCCACCCGCATTGACAGACTTCCTCCAACAAAGCCATGCCTCCTAATAGTACCACTGCCTATGAGCTTATGCAGGCTGATTATATTCAAACTACCACACTGGGCCTGGTGAATTTGGTCAGTTTCAGGGACTTTCTGAAGCTATTTTGAGTTGTTTACCTTCCTGCTTAAGAAGCAGCCCTCCTAGAGAGAATATTTCAATCTTGAAAAAAATATTACACAACACACTAGAATGAGCACATGAGCACACATACAGGTACCTGCATGTACGCACATGCAATGAATACGTAATTTAAATTTTAAAATAAATTGGATGTGATGGTACACATCTTTATTCCCAGCACTTAGGGGGCAGATGCAGATGTATATCTGTGAGTTTGAGGTTAGCTGGTACTATATAGTGTTGGGAGCCCTGCAGCCTAGCCTTGGGTCAGCATATGACTACCTGTCCAACAGATTTCCTCAGGGCAAAGCACCAGGGGAAATGGATTCTCACTTGACAAGAGCCAATAGACCACAGGACAGCATAGGAATTTGCAAAATTCATGAAACTTTCAGGGTCTTTTCTCTCTCATTATATTGTTGATTCTTTGACTTTTTTTTTTCTTTTTTTTTTTACTTTGTCAGTTACACATGCAACAGCTGTAATGTTTCCTGGAAATTCTGTTCTTTCTTGAATAATTTCCCCCTAAGATTCAGCAGGAGCCTGTGCTTCTAAAAATTCTTACCTGGAATTACTAACTCCTAATCCTGGGAACTTTTTTGGCTTAATAGAGACAGGTACATATGAGAAAACAGCACTTGGAATATTAACCATGTCTCACAGTTCTGGAAGGAGAGTAAGGTATGCATGCACAGATAAGGAGAAAGTCTCAGGAATACACATGACACCAACTGTTGACGCTATGTGTAAGTTCCCTGGACACCAGGCATAGGATCAATCATAGGATCTAGTATGAGCCAATGGGAAAATCCAATGTAAAATATGGAATGGATAGATCCATCTTTACCATACACAAGAGCTTGTATTGGTGGAAGAAATATGGAATAGTGAGATGGAGAAAGAGAGCCTTATATAGAGATTGAGACATGGGACCCTCTTGTAGAAAAAGGAACTGTATTAAAACTATATCTTGCAGACATTGTTTGGAATTGTTTGGCTTTGAATATTGTTGCCCTTAAAGCACCATGCCCATGTTATTACATTTTAACTTTGTAACCATAAGTAACTGCCAGCTGACATGAGGGCCGTGAGGGAGGGCAGGATGTGACTGGTTAGATATATAGTTAACCCTGCAAAAATGCTGAACTGTGTGTCTAGAATAAGGTTATGTAGGGGTGGGAAGGTATATTTGGGGGAAGCATAAAGAGGAACAATGGGGGCTTTTATAATGATTATGATGTATTTCTTAAAATATGATGTATTTTTTAAAAGTCAAAAATAGCCCAAAATAAAGCTGTTCAGTAAGCCTCATAGGAAACTTCTGTTTAAGTATAAATAAAGAGCTCTTTGGGGCCACTCGAGTGAAATTCACACGGCGGTAAGGTTTATTCCTTGTGCTGACACCGTTTTTCCTGTCTCAGGATCTGAACTTGAGCAGAGGGTGGACCACAGCCATATAGTGAGACCCTATCTTACAAACTAAAATAAAGGGGCTAGAGAGATGGCTCAGCAGTTAAAAACGCTTGTGGCTCTTCTAGAAGACCCAGGTTCTATTCCTAGTATCCACAGAGCAACTCACAACCATCTGTAACTCCAGTTCCAGGGAATCTAACACTCTCTTCTGGCCTCTACCATATCAGGTACACATACGTACAGGCAAAACACCAATACACATAAAATAAAAATAAAATTAAAAAAAATAAAACCATATTTGGAAGGGATTTGGAGAAGTAGAAGATTCAATATCAGTTAAGCAAGTGATTGGAAGTAAAATATGCACACACAAATTTAAAGCATCAAGAAACAGCCTTGAGTTGCCAAGCAGGGGGCTGGAGAGATGGCTCAACGGTTAAGAGTTGCCAAGCAGAAGGATCAATGCTTCCGGCTCCCAAGTCACATCAGGGCAGTTTCTGGTGGCCAGATTCCAATTTGGACCTTCAGAAAAGTCCAAATAACACACCAGAACTCATCACTATTTCATCCTGCAGACTTGTGACATCACAGGTCAGCCATTTTTAGACCCTTTAATAACACAGTATGCAATCAGAGAACTTGCTAAGCTCCAACTTCCCTGGAAGGTTGCCTGCCACAGCTCCTGACGGCGATGCACTCTTTCAGGTCTGGTGTTTGGCAGTTCTCACCCTTAGGCTGGTCCTCAGATGCAAGTTCCAATCTGGGGAAGTAAGGAGGGCCACCACCTGTCCCATCTAATTGTTTCCGGGGACAAGGCTCAACCCTGGTCCTTCTAGGGCCCATCAGGAATTGTGTCTCCATGTCTCTGGTTCCCCTCACAGGCAGAAACCACTGACTCGAAAGCCCGTCCAGGAACCAGAGCCTGGCAGCAGTCAGAAGTGTGGTGGGGGCTCTATAAGCCACAGCATCTTCTTTCAAGGAGCTGAGAAGTACTCATGCCATATGAATGCCCACTGAGCACTGTCTTAGTTGGAGTTCCTATTGCTGTGAGGAGACACCATGACCACAGCAACTCTTATAAAGGAAAACATTTAATTGAGGTGGCAGCTTACAGTTCATAGGTTCAGTCCATTATCATGGTGGGGACCACGTCAGCATGTAGGCAGACGTGGTGCTGGAGAAGTAGCTGAGAGTCCTACATCTTATAGGCAACAGGAAGCTGAATGAAACACTGGGCAGTACCCTGAGCATAGGAAACCTCAAAGCCCACCCACACAGTGACACACTTTCTCTAACAAGGCCATCCCCACTCCAACAAAGCCAACCCTGCTAATAGTGCCACTCCCTTTGGAAGCCATTTCCTTCTTCCTTCTTTTCTCTCTTCCTTTCTTCCTTCTTTCTGGTTTTGTTTTTTTTTTTTTGTTTTTTGTTTTGTTTTTTGTTTTTTTTTTGGGGGGGGGACAGCGTTTCTGTGTAACAGCTCTGGATGTCCTGATACTCACTTTGTAGACCAGGCTGGCCTCAAACTCACTGAGAACTTACTGCCACTGCCTCCCAAGTGCTAGGATTAAAGACATGCACCACCACCACCCAACTGGGGCCATTTTCTTTCAAACCACTTTCAGACAGCACTGCCTGGTAACCTGCACTCAGAACAGGCAGAGCGAAGTTTCAGTGGCACTGAAGGCTTAGGTGGGTCAGCATGGCCTTTGAACTGGCTGGGTGAAAGGCTTGGACTGATTTTCCCTTCTGAGCCTCAGTTTCTTTATTCACACATTGGAACTGGAACAGTGACATCTGGGAGACTTATGGTAGTGCTGATTCAAACCTCAAGACTAGTCTAAGCAAGTCACAGCTGCACAGAGAAACCCTGTCTCAAAAAACAAAACAAGGGGCTGGAGAGATGGCTCAGCCGTTGGGAGCACTGGCTGTTCTTCCAAAGGACCCGAGTTGGATTCCCAGCATCCACATGGCAGCTAACAACTGTCTGTAATTCCAAGATCTGACACCCTTACACAGTTATACATGCAGACAAAACACCAATTCACATAAAATAAAAATAAAATATTAAAAAAAAAGCAAAACAACCACCCCCCAAAAAAAAACAGGATTAACAGTGTAGCTTGGTTGGTAGAGTTCTTGCCTAGTACATACAAAGCCATGGATTTGATCCCTAGCCCCACATAAAATGGGTGTGGTAGTTTGACTCTAATCCTAGCATTTGATAGTACAGATAGGAAGATCAAAAGTTCAAGGTCATCCTCAGCTATATAGCAAGTTCCAGGCCAGCCTGGCCATGGGAGACCCTGTCTCAAAGTAGGTGGGTTGACCGAGGATATAGCTGTATGGTAGAATGTTTGCATGGCATGGGAAAGAACCTGGACTTAATGATCAGCACTATTTAAAAAAAGAGAAAAGAAAGGTAAAAGCTGAAGATGTAGCTCAGTGTTCAAGCACTTGCCTAGAATAACAGAGGACCTTAGTTCAACTCCCCAAACCCTCCCTGCCTTGGTTAGCTTTCTTTCTTTCTTTTTTTTTTTTTTATTTATTATGTATACAGTATACAGAAGAGGGCACCAGATGTCATTCTAGATGCTTGTGAGCCACCATGTGGATGCTGGGAATTGAACTCAGGTCCTCTGGAAGAACAGTCAGTGCTCTTAACCTCTGAGCCATCTCTCCAGCCCTGGTTAGCTTTCTTTTGCTGTGATAAAGCACCACAACCAAAAGCAACTTGGGGAGGAAAGGATTTATTTCATCTCACAGCTTAGTCCATCATAAAGGAGAGTCAGGGAAGAAGCTCAAAGCAGGAACGGAAGCAAAGCCACGGAGGGACGCACTTCCCATCCTGCTGTCTTTACCACTCAGGACCACCTGCCCTCCCACATCCATCATCAATCAAGAAAACACCGTGCAGACGCTCCCATGGACCAATCAGATGCAGGCATTTTCTTAGTTGAGGGTCCCCTCCCTAGGTAACTCCAGCTTGTGTCAAGTTAACAAAATATTGACTGGCACACTCCTCAACCCCCCCCCAGTAAGCTGGATATCTACCCATAGGCCCAGGTATTTGGGGAGTAGATGAGAGAGTATTTCCAGTCTGGGCAACAGAGCAAGACCCATCTCAAAAAATACCAACAGGGCTGTTAAAGGTTAGGCTCATAACTAAACCATCAAAAATAACAACAGTCACTGCAATGAAGACAGAGGCAGACAGGGGATGGATGTTCCCATGGAGAGGAGACAGAGGAGTACCAGAGTCCCTAGGCCTGGGGCTTGGCAAGGCAGAAGGGTCCCTCTACAGCCCTCTTCAGGAACATGATCTGCCAGGTCTTGATGGCTAATTTCATGGGAATCTGCCCCAGGAAATTGGCACAGCTCCTAATGTTCACAGGCCCAATTCCAGACAAGGACACAGGGCTGACTCAGGTGTCTCTGTTTGCACACCTGGATGGCAAAGGTGAATCCGTACAAAGTCTGGTATTTGTCCATGCAGGCCAGAGGGTCAGAGGGCAATACCAGCTCTAGAAAACATAGTGTGATCCATGGGCTGAGATCCTGGACTGGACAAAAAGGAGAAAACAAGCTGAACACTAGATCAGTAGTCATGTCTCATGTCCTGACTGTGGACACAGTGTGACTAGCCATCTTACACTCCTAGCACCATGGACTGTACCTCACCAAACCATGAGCCAAAATAAACTGTTCCTTCCCTAAGCTGTTTCCTGTCAGCCTTCAAGTTGGTGAGCAGAAAAGGGACACAGACAGAGGGAGATGGCAGCTGCTCTGGGTGCAGTAGCCATGCATCCACACAGCAAGGCCACCCATTCGGGGCCACAGCTGAAGGCGCAGTGACAGCCACATCCTTGACCTTTAATTTATCCACTAGTTCCAAGGGACACATGTCCACATGGCTCTCTGAAGCTCTCCTGCCAAGCTTTACAGGAAGGCCACACCACTGCCTGTCCTCAGCCCCTCCCCACACTCTTTTTGTTTGTTTTGTTTTTGAAACAGAGTTTCTTTGCTTGATCTATTATGTACACAGTGTTCTGCCTGCATGTTTGCCTGCAGGTCAGAAGAGGGCACCAGATCTCATTGCCGATGGTTGTGAGCCACCGTGTGGCTGCTGGAATTGAACTCAGGACCTCTGGGAGGGCAGCCAGTGCTCTTAACTTTGAGCCATCTCTCCAGCACCAGAGACAGGTGTCTTTGTGGAGCCCTGGCTGTCCTAGAACTCACTCTGTAAACCAGGTTGACTTCAAACTCACAGAGATCCACCTGCTTCTCCCTCCTGAGTGCTGGCATTACAGGTATAGCCGCCACCACGCGGCTCACTCACACTCTGATTTTGGATGGTGGGCCACCCTGCCACCCTGTGTTACCTGGGACTGCTATGCTCCTGGGATGTGGCATTTTCAGGCTACAGCAGGGAAAGCCTCTGTCCAATAGGACGGAGTTGGTCACGGTGTGGCCTAAGCATGTCTGGGACCCCAGACAAGAAAATGAAGCAAGCCCAGGTCCAGACCTATCACTGGAGAGTTAAAACTCACACCTCAACACATGGGAAAAGTGAGATTTTTGTAGAAAAAAAAGAGACAATAGAAATGTCCTGTAAGACTGGAAAGTGGAGCAGTGAGTAAAAGTGCGGGACGCCAAACCTGACGCCCGAGTTCAGTTCCCAGGACCCATGTGGTAGAAGGAAAGATCAGATGCTAAAGCTGACCTCTGACCCACACACACACACACACACACAGATACACACACAGATACACACACAAACACACACACACACACACAAACATACACACACACATAGACACACACAAACACATACACACATACACATACACACATCATACACACACACAGATACACACACACAGATACACACACATACACATACACACACAGACACACACAGAGACACATACACACAGACACATACACACACATACACACATATACACACACAGATACACACAGACACACACATATACACACATACACACACATACACACACACAAACATACACAAACATACACACACATACACACGTACACAGACACACACATACATACACACACATACACACACACATACACACGCATACAAACACACACACATACACACATACACATACACACATATACACACACATACACACACATACACACATACATACACACACATACACACATACACATACACACACAGATACACACACATGCACACACATACACACACATACACACACACATACACACACATACACACACACATACACAGATACACAGATAAATGTAGGGGCTGGAGAGATGGCTCAAAGTTAAGAGCACTGGCTGCTCTTTCAGAGACCCCAAGTTTGGTTCCCAGGACCCACATCCAGATGGCTCACAACTGTCCACACCACCATCTCCAGGGGAACCAAGGCAGACTCCGGCCTTTCTTAAGCACCTGCATTCACGTACATAACCCTTCTCATAGTCACAAAATTTAAAATAAGATAGATTTAAAAGATCATATTAGTTATGTTTTCTCTGTTGCTGTGATAGGCACACCATGACCAAGGCAACGTTTAGAAGGACATGGTTATCAGGGCTCACGCACAGTTCAGGAGAGTTAGAGTCCATCATGGTGGAGCCAGGCAAGGGACAGGAGGAGGAAGCTCCTGGCTCCTTCCTCAACACAAGCTGCAGGCAGAGAGTGAACTGGGGGTAGTGCAAGACTTCGAGACCTCTGAGTCCACCCCAGAGATGTTCTTCCTCTACAAATGCCGCCTCTCCTAGACCTCCCCAAATAATGCCATCAACTTGGCACTATGCATTCAAATGCCCAAAACCATAAGAGACATTTAACATTCAAGCCACCACTAAATTTAAGAAAAAGTAATGTTCAGGGGCTGGAGAGATGTCTCAGTGGTTAAGAGCACTGGCTACTATTCTGGAGACCCTGGGTTCAATTCCCACATGGCCCCCACATAGCCATTCAAAACTGTCTGTAACTCTAGATCCAGGGGATCCAATATCTTAACACAGACATATATGCAGGCAAAATGCTGATGCACATACAATAAAAATAAATAAATTTTTAAAAAGAAAAAAATGTCCTAATAATCATATCCTGCTTTGCTAGGTGGTTGTATAGATCCATGATTTACCTTTTCAGAAATCTGAGGCAGGAGGATCACAAGTTCTAGGCCTGCCTGAGTAACCTGTCAAGACTATTCAAAATATAGAGTGTGGGGCTGAGAGATTGCTCAGTGGCTAGGAGCATTGGCTAATCTTGTCAGAGAACTGGAGTTTGATTCCCAGCACCCACATGGTAGCTCACAAGCGTCTGTAACTCCAGTTCCAGGGGATCAGATGCCTTCTTGGGACTTCATAGGCACCAGGCATACACATGGTACATAGACACACATGTAGGCAAGATACCCATTCACATAAAATAAAAATAGAGAAATCCTTTTTTATATTTAAATGTAGAATATAGAGGCAGCAAGATGGTTTAGCAGGTAAAGCTTTGCACTTGCTGCCAAACCTGACGGCCTGAGTTCAATCCCCAGGCTCCCCCCCCACACACACACAGAGAGAGAGAGAGGACTGTTTTTTCTATTGTTCTCTGAGCACACATATGCCATGGTATGCACATCCTCCACTTCCACTCAGTGGGCAAAGGTGTTTGCTGCCACACCTGATGTCCTGAGCTCGATCTGGTGACCTATGTGGTGATCTATGTGACCTGGGAGTAGGTGTGGTATGGAGTGACCATCAATGACTCCAGGTCTGGGGCCAGGAGTGGTAGTTGGTCAGGAGTGTGGACAGAGAAGGGGACATGCTGGTGGGGAGCCTGCAGGGACAGGACAGGGGATGTGGTCCAGTGGAATCCTGTGTGCTCTCCTCCTACAGAGAGCCATGGAGCTCTGGAGTGGGTAGCTCTCCCCAAGCCTTTCTGCAGGACACATTCTACCTCACAGGAATCCTGGCAGCAGTGACAGGAAGGTAAGTCATACAAAGTGCCCAGGACAGGGACTGTCCCCGAGGACTCAGATGAGGGTGGTGGCCTCGGGGATGTGGCTTCGAGTGCATACTAGTCTCTATGGCCCCTGATTTCTCCACTGGGTCTTAGTACCAGCAGCCCCTGGGCTCTGACCAGAGTCCAGAGGAGGCTTTTGGGGACGACAGCCTAACTGGGTTAAGAGCCATTCTCTATCAACAAAGACAGGTACTATGCAAGCCTTCCACTAAAGCCCCTAGAGTTGGGGGACACAGCAGGGAAGTTGAGAGCCCTCAGCTTAGGGGTACCTGGCACTGGGGACACTACCCCTGCAGGCCAGGGCCATCTGTCTGTCTCTGTGTGGCCTGCAGCCACACCACAGGTTGAGGCTGTAGAAGCAGCAAGTGAAGGCTGGTACCCAGCCTTACTGCCAACAGACAGCAGAGAACTTTGCGCTGAGCCTCTGTCCACACAAGGACTAGACAGTTTGTCTTGGGTCCCCGACTGCCCTGCACAAGCACTGGGGTGGGTAGCTTCTCTAGAAGAACCGTAGAGCTTGGCTTGCTCGTGAGATGCTCCTCATGGCCCCTCCAGGAAGATCTTAATTCATGACCATTTCATAGAGGGGGAGGCTAGGCTTCTCGGCGAGTGAAGATAGATGTGGATCATGACTACTGGGTTGAAGAGGTGGCTCAGCGCTTAAGAGCACTGGCTGCTCTCCCAGAAGATGTAGCTTTGACTTCCAACACCCACATGGCTGCTCACAACTGTAAGTTTCAGGTGATTTCATGCCCTTTTGGCTTTCCTGGGCACCAGACACATTCATGGTACACAGACATACATGCAGGCAAAACACCCATGTACATTAAATACATACATACACAAACACATACATACATCCCCATTATCTGCTCTCAGGAAGGGACCTGGCACAGCCTTGCCCACATGACCACAGGCCTGCAATTTGTCCTGTGGCCAGAAGGGGGCAGCAACATCCTGTTTAGCTCTTCAGTTGTGAAAACTCACTTCTTTGGATGGTGACAGGGTGAGGTCACTGAAACTGTATACACTCCTCACTGTCAAGACCAGGGTAAGACTGAGGGCTCCCAGATTGATCACTGAAGCAACCCAAATGCCCATCTTTCTGCCTACTGCTGCCTACTGGGTGAAGAGTAGAACCTGGCTCGGTCATGATGAGGTAAGATAACAAGTCTGAGTCAGTGGCCTGTGGTAACTACAACTTCAACTTCTTGCTTTTTACCTTCCGGGAAGCCCTACCTACATCCACACCCACCCAATCCTGTCCAAGGCTGCAACTCCATGTACAGCCCAGGCCCAGCCCTCCTGCAGCAGGACCCTCTCCAGGCCAGTGTCCCCTCAAGCCTCTGTTATCTGGAAGTGCTGCCTTGCTTTTCTGTCCAATGAGAGCTTCCAAGTCCTCCTGGTCGGCCTGTGACTCACACTGGCAGGACATATTCTGGCAGGAACACTCCGGCCTTCTTCACATCCACAATGTGGGCCCACATTGAGTCCCTGTGATCCGGAGCCTCAGCTACTGCAGAGACCAGTATCTCTAATTTGCTCCTAGGATTCTGACCAAGACTATACAAGGCCAAGAACAGTTCCCACATGCAAGGCTGGAGCTGCTGAGGGAGCTGCGGTTGCTGCCTCAGTCCCTGAGCTCTGGTGGTCTTGCTGGTCCCTAGGCAGGGAAGCTCTGGGCAGATCTTCACTATCAGCCTGGGCTTGGCATCCACAGGGGCTCAGGATTTTCATCATGAGCATCAGGCAAGAGCTTAGGAAGGAAGACACAGTATGGATTCTCCTCCACCACCCAGGAGCCAGATGGGGCCTGGAAGATGTAAGAGGCAGGCCTGATACAGAGCTCTTCATTACAGCAGGCCTGGGAAGCTAATATAGCCTCTCCTGTCCGGTTTCTACTGAGGTATTCCTCTGTCTCAAGTACCCAAGCTCTGTTTTAGGGAAATAAGGCCTTTGCTTCACACTAGGTAGTGAGCTTTGTGTCCACTGCAATGGACTGAAAACAACCTAAGGGTCAGTGAATTAAGCTCATTTCTATTGCTGTGATACAATACCACATCCAAGGAAACTAAAAAATGGAGGAGTTTATTTGGAGCTTACACTCTCAGAAGATTGATTCATGATGGCAGAGGAGGCAGCAGTGTCTCCAGCAGCAGCTGAGGCCTCTCATCTTCAACCACAAGGAGGAGGCAGAGAGCAAACTGGGAATGGGGCCTCTTTTGCAATCTCAGTGACACACCTCCTCCAAAAGGCCACACCTGCTAAACCTTTTGTCTTAGTGACTATTCTATTGCTGTGAAGAGATACCATGACCAAAGTAATCTTGGGAAAACATTTAACTGGGGGCCTGCATACGGTTTCAGAGGATTAGTCCATGGCCGTCGGGACAGGGAGTGTAGTGGCAGGCAGGCAGACATGGTGCTGAAGCAGCTAAGAGTTTACATCCTGATCCACAGGTGAGAGCTAGAGAGAGCAACAAACAGAGCAACCAGTCTTACAGGCCACTTCCAGTGACACCCTTCCCAAACAGGTCCACCAACTGGGAACCAATAAGCATACGACGAGCCTATGGTTCATTTTCATTCAAACTACCACAGTGTGGATATCCATTACAGACTCCAGGTATCATCAGGTCATGAGGACTTGGACCTAATCAATGGATTCATCCCTAGATGGTCCCAACCTGATAGCTGGGAAAGGGGAAGCAGCAGCTGGAGGGTAGGTAGCCTTGGGGCTGCAGCTTAACCTGTCCCTTCCTTCTTCTTTGCCACATGTATGTGTGGAGGTCAGAGGATAGATAACGTTTGAGAGTCAGTCTCTCCTTCCACCACAAGGATTCTGGGAATTGAACCCAACTCATTAGGCTTGCCTGGCAAATGCTTTCATCTTTTGAGCTAGGCTGCCAGTTGTGAACATTTTTTTTTTTTTTTAAACAAGGGTATCGCTATGCAGCTCTAACTGGTCTTGAACTTGGTATGTAGACCAAGCTGATCTCAAACTTACAAAGATCCACCTGCCTTCACCTCCCATATATCAGAACAAAGTCTGGTGCCACTATGCCCAGCAAAATGGTCATTATTCCCTGAACATTTTTTTTTTTACTTTCTATTTTAAAATAATTTTGGCTTACAAAAGTTTTGAGAAAATAGTATCCAGTTCCTGCTTTCCCTCATGTTAGCCCAGTCTTCCCATAAGTTAGCATCTTATGTAACTACAGAACATTTGTCAACAGCAAGAGATTGACCTTAGCATAATGCTAGGGCCTTGCTATAGATTTGAGATTAGGCTAGTGTCCCACACGGGCCAACCTCCTCCACTGTGTAACTCTGAACTCATGCTGTAAGTGCCCCTCATTGGGCTTCTCCAGTCTCAGACTTCACAGCCCGTTTTTCTGTTTTTGTTTTTTGTTTTTTTAATGAGCATGTCTATGTGTAAGAGCTTACACATGCAGGTGCCCATATGCCAGCAGAGGGCATCAGACACCACATAATTGTTATAGAAAGTTGTGGGCAACGGTGTGGGTGATGGGGTTTGAACTCTGGTCTTAGGTTCTGAATCCTCGGAGAGGGCATTAAGTGCTTCTAACCAATGAGTCTTCTCTCTTGCCAACCCCATGTCTGTAATACTGGGGCTGGATCCCAGTAAGTAACACATGCAAGACAAGCACTTAATGGCTCAGCTAGCTCCTAGCTCTTGTTCTGCCTTTTGCATTTGGTGGGAGGTTGTTAGGTTGCCAAGACTACTCCTGTAGTCCACATAAGCCTTGAACTTGCAGTCCTCCAGCTCCAGCCTCCCGAGCAACCGAGACGACACACCTGCACCTCGAATCTGGCCACAGCCTTTACTCCCTTGCTTCATCCTTGCACAGCTTGTGATTGGAACCTTGACTAGGGACGGTGAGGGATGAAGGAATGAGACACGTGTACAGGAAAAGCTGGGATTGGGTGAGCGGGGATCCCTGATGTAGGAGGCACAATGCCCAAGGGAACAGGGAAGAGGGTTGTTACATACCAACAAGGAGGCAGGTTTACTTAATCTCAGTAGGAACAGTCACTGTAGGGGAGCAGGCATCAGATTGGGGTGGGGGGATACTGTGGACATTTTTCCACACGGTCAGTATTCACATTCAATTCAGTGGAAAGTTTTGCCATGCCCCTGAGCCTCACCTAGGTAAGGCTTTGCCACTCACATGTGCCTGAGGCACTGGGGTCTTTAACAAGGTCATGTCAGCAAGATGCGTTCAAACAGGACTTCATTCCTCCCTATATTTCTCCATACTTCTCAAGAGATCCTCCTGCCTCTGCCACCTGAGCAGTGGGATCGAAGGCATGCATCACACTTGAAACTGTTGTTTCAGATGGTTGTGAGCCACCGTATGGGTGCTGGGAATCGAACAGGGTCTGCAAGAGCAGCAGTACTCTTAATCGCTGAGCCATCTCTCCAGCCCCAATCTATTTAAAATTAAAAGCAAGTCACACA
>PVIH01008461.1:65999-90923 GCA_004025045.1 Sigmodon hispidus
ACACACACACACACACACACACACACACACACACACACACACACGCGCCCCAGAAGTCTCAGGACCCGCCACTTCCGCTAGACCGGCTCCAAATCGCTCTTTCCGGCTGAGGAAGGACCAGGTTGGAGGCCAGCTCCCTAAGTGGGCGTGGCCTATGCAAACCAAGCTCATCAGGGCCTGCACAACGACGGCCTATTGGTCCCGCCTTCGTGACGTCTTTCCGGGGCGGTCCGGGTGGAGCCGAGCGCTCCCCGCGGGCTGAGCTAACTGGGTGTCGCTGTGGTCCACGTCCCCGCGCGGGGCTGAATCGCTCAAGTGGCTGCGCTGTGGTGCGAGGGCCACAGGCCTGTCGTGCCTGGGTAAGCGACCTGCGCTGCCGTCCAGGGGACCCTCGTGAAGCCCTCATGAACCGGTTGGGGATGGACAGCGAGGTGCGGGGCGGAGGAGGGATGAATGGGGAGCCGGTGTGCGAAGAGAGAACGAACGGGCCGAGCCCTTGGAGGAGCATGGATGCGCAGGAGGAGGAGGTGGGCTGACGGCATTCAGTTTGCGAGGCTGGGCAGTTTGCGAACACTATGGACACTTGAGAGTAGGCAAGTCCTGGATCAGGCAGTACCCTCGAAGGTGTTGGTCTCAGAAGTAGTTGACCCTATGGGTGACTCAGGCCTGCTCCCCAAATTTTTTCTATCTCAAGTGAGGAAAATCCATCCTGTTTCCCTTTCCTGCTTATTTATCTACTTGCTTGCCTCCCCTGGTGCCTGCTAGCTTTTGCGCTTAACGGTCCGGCTGGTGCTTAGAAGTCCAGCTAGAAGAACTTGTATTACTTAACGCCCCCACCCCTAGGAAGCAGCTCTAATTTTTCAATCAAATCAACTAGTAAAGTGTTTACAATACGAGTTTTCCATTTATAAATTAGACCTCCCTAATGGACAGCAAAATATCAAAAGTGCTGGCACGGCAAACTTGAAAACAACAGACCTTTGGCACTTTGATAGTGAGACCTGAGCTTCCAGAAACCTGGAGCTAAGCAGTGTAATTAAGATACCACTATCTAATGTTCTGGGATCCTGGGCTCAGGTCTGTCACGTGAACACATCCTTTAGGTCACAGGGCAACCAACCAGGTGATGTGTCAGGATTAGGTGGCTGTAGTTTCTAGGTTTCTCAGTCACTGCTGTGTATGAGTAACTTCCTCAACTGGGAGCAGAGATGGGGTGGCTCTGCTGATAAGGATTGCTGTGGGTCATTGCCAAGTCTGAAGTTTTTGTATTGAATCTGTGTATATTAGGAAAAAAAGTTCACCAGTTTCACATCTAGATTTATGTAATTTGTATATAGCAATACATACGTCTCAGATCATAAAGGAGTTAAAAGTCAAGGCAAGATTGAGAATGCAAGATATCAAACACTAGAGGAATTGGGAGGCATCTCAAGGGCACAGTCTAGAAAAGAAATGACGTTGATACTTGGGGACTCAGACTCATCACCTGGCTGAACTTTGATAAGTCCAGGAAATACAGACTTAAAGTCTTGTGTCTATAGACATTGCCCTGTGGTCTAAAGTATGTGCCCATGTGGCAGATGGGCATTTGGAACATTAGATACTGGCCTTCTTGTGTGAGCTGGCAAAAGGTGTCCTGCAGCTTATTCCTTGCAGATCCTGATTCACAGGAGGAGGAACTCTCAGCATAGTCTGTCTATCCTAGTCTCTGACTTAAATCTGTTTTTATTATTGTTTTTTTCCTTTTTTTTTATGTGTATGGGTGTTTTATATACATGCATGTGTCTGCACACGTCTGTGATGCCAGTAGAAGCTGTCACACCCTCTGAGACTAGAGTTGACAGACTGTCATCTGACAGTGCAGGCCTGCATAACCTCAGCACTGCAGAGAAAGACGGTGATGGTGCTGGGGGTGCTCTGGCCAGTCATCTAGTTAACTTGACAAGTTCCAATGGGTTCATCAAGAAACCCCCCCCCCTCTCTCTCTCTCTCTCTCTCTCTCTCTCTCTCTCTGTTTTTTAAAGATTTATTTATTTATTATATATGCAGTATACAGAAGAGGGTACCAGATGTCATTATAGATGGTTGTGAGCCACCATGTGGTTACTGGGAATTGAACTCAGGACCTCTGGAAGAACAGTCAGTGTTCCCAACCTCTCTGAGCAATCTCTCCAGCCCTGAGACCCTGTCTCAAAATATGTAATATAATATTTGGTAGGTGGTTGAATAGATGGCTCAGGGGTTAAGAGCATTTAAGAAAATATTTTAAAATCTTTTTGTCTGGCAATGATGGCAGCACACATATCTTTAATCCCAACATTTGAAAGGTAAATCTTTGTGCATGCAATTTCTGTAGTGGCCATAAGAGGGCACTGATTCCCCATGACTGGAATTACAAATGATTGTAAACCACCATGTGGGTACTGGGAATCTAACCCTCATCGTATGCATGATGCTCTTAACTGCTTACCTATTAATAGTTAATTAATAGTTAATTAACTCCTAACCTATTGCTCTTAACTGCTGAGCCATCTTTCCAGCGAGGTCTTAGACTATTCATAGTGACACATGCCTTTAATCACAGCATTTGGGAGGCAAAGGCAGGCAGACCTTTGTGAACCTGGTCCACATAACTTGTTCTAAACAAACAAACAAAAAAACCTTTCTTCTGTCTTTGTTTCTGGAGTTTCCAGGTATGTACTGCCATGCCTGTGTCCTTACACAGATAATGAGAATACTGAGGTCTAAACTCTTGACTTTAGGCTCCCTGGAGTGCTTGAATTGAAACTTATTTCTGATCACATAGATGTTGTTCTTTTATTAGTCAGTTTGTAAAGGTTAGTGTAGCTCTCCTTCTGTGGCATTGATTTGTTCAGCCAGGATCTCACTCTGTAGCTGGGGTGGCCTGGAACTTGCCTCTGTCTCCCCAGAGCTGGAATTATAGGCATGTATCCACATGTGGCCTTGACATTGAGACTATTCTTTCAAAAAGTGGAGGCAGGACCATGCCAGAGAGATTAAGTCATAGATTCCTATTTCTGTGGGAGTGACTTCTAGACCTACCCACTACTAGGAGTGAATGACTAGGAGTGGTACACAGCAAAAGTTTTCCAAAAACTTGAGGAGTGTTTTAGAGATAGTCTTATGGGGCTGCTACTGCTGCTTCGTGTGTGTGTGTGTGTGTGTGTGTGTGTGTGTGTGTGTGTGTGTGTGTGTGTGTATGTACTCGTGTGCACTCGTGTGCATGCATGCATGCACTGCCTGTGTGACTTCCCATACCTGTGAATGCTTGCTTGCATGCATATGGCTAGGTATGTGGGCTTATGTGTACAAGTCTGTGCGTTTCTGCACATTTGTTTTGGATAGCAGGTTTGTGGTGGTGTCATCATCTGTTGATGCCTGTAATCTGGAAGGTGAGGAGCTCCTGAATGTATATGTTCATCAATGAAAGCTAGACCTAGAAGCTCATACTTACAATCTCAGCATTTGAGGGGCTGGGCAGGAGGCCAGCGTGGGCTACATAGTGAGTGCCAAGCCAGCCTAGGTTACAGTGTAAGACCTGTCAACAATGTGGTTCAACATAAGAGCCTGTTCTTGGATTACAGAGGACCTGAGTAAGGTTCTAACACTTATACCTGGTAGCTCACAGCTGCTGGTAACTCCAGCTCCGGGGTAATCTGATACCCCTGGCCTCTAGGAGCACCTGCTCGACCATGCACAGATGAGAGGGTTTTGTTTGTTTTTGTTGTTGTTGTTGTTGTTTTAAGGATCTTTAAAACTCAGCTACGGCAACTCCTCAGTGAAGGGACAGTCTGCTTAGTGTCATCCCATGCAGTACAGTTCTGGGTTCCACTAAGTTCCAGTTGCCTCCTAGAAAGTGAGTTTCCTCAATCAGGTAGTTTCTCAAAAAAATAATCTCCAGGTGCGGGCAGCAGTATGGTAAAGACACTTGCCACCAAGTGTCTCACTGAGTTCAGTCCCTGTAGCCCTGTGGCAGATGCCCTGCAGGCTGTCCTCGGACCTCTGCACATGCTCAGTAGTATGCATACACTCAGGCACACACATATAATTACTTGTTTTGTTTTAATTTAAAAAAAAAAAAAACTTTCTGCCAGGTAGGTGGTGGCACACACTTTTTTAATTCCAGCACTTGGGAGGCAGAGGCAGGCGGAGGTTTGAGGAGTTTGAGGCCAGCTTGGACTATAAAATCGAGTTCCAGGACAGCCATGGCTACTACACAGAGAAACTCTGTCTTGAAAAAAACAAACAGGGGCTGGAGAGATGGCTCAGCAGTTAAGAGCACGGACCGTTCTTCTGGAGGTCCTGAGTTCAATTCCCAGCATCCACGTGGCAGCTAACAACTGTCTGTAATTCCACGATCTGACACCCTTACACAGTTATACATGCAGGCAAAACAATTCACATAAACATTTAAAAACAAAAAGAAAGAAAAATAAAAATTCTCCTCATTTCACTAGAGTGTCACTTAGTGATTAAAGACAAAACAAACAAACAAACACAGTGTCTTTGTCCCTCCCAAGATCTTCATGTGAACTTTGAACAGCTGCTCTATGCCACGCTGCCCATCAGCTGAAAGGAAAGAAAGTCAGCTGTTCCTTTCATTGGTGCCCTTCATAAAGGTCTCCCAAAGAGATCATGCTATAAAATTTAAACAAACAAAAGAGATAATTCAAATCCGCTTCTCAAGATCATCATTGTTGACATTCACTTAATGATGCAGGCTGTGTCCATAAATGCCCATTTGTATTTTCTTTTTCTTTTTTTTTTTTTTTAAACTTTATCTATTTATTTATTTATTTATTTATTTGCCTTGGTTTTTGCCTGGAACTGGAACTACAGACAGTTGTGAGCTGCCATGTGGGTGCTGGGAATCGAACCCAGATCCTCTGGAAGAGCAGAGGGCGCTCTTAACCACTGAGCCATCTCTCCAGCCCCACCCATTTGTATCTTCAACTCTAGCAACTGTGGAGTAGTTTATACGTGAATGGCACAGTGTTGACAGAACCATTCCAGAGTTGTGCTACTGTAAAAAACATATCCGTAGATCTCTAGTGTGTGTGCGCGCGCGAGCACATGCCAGAGGTTGACTCTGAGATGTGTTCCTTGTCGTCTCACTGATTTTATGTAGCAGGGTGTCTCTGAAGTTCAGGTTTGCACTTCAACCAACCTGACTCATAACCCTGGGACCCATCTGTCTCTGCTCCTGCAGACCCTGGGCGAGCATGTGCGTGCCACTGTGTGCAGCTTTTGCATGAGTGACAGGGACCTGAAGTCAGGTCTTCGTGCCTGTCCTATGCAGCCTCGTGTCAGATGCTGACCTGGAAGCCATCATGTAGCCAAGGCTGGCCATGAACTCTTGCTCTTCCTGACTGTATCCCCCAACTACTAGGATTATAGGCATGTGCCACCAAGATTTCCATCTTTAGACTTCTGTCCAGTTCCTCCTGTAGAAACAATTCTTGAGCAGGGCAGTGTTGGTGGCACACACCTTCAATCCCAGCACTCTGGAAGCAGAGACAGGTGGATCTCTGATTTCAAGGTCAGCCCGGTCTACAGAGCAAGTTCCAAGACAGCCAGGGCAACACAAGAAACCCGAACTCAAAAAATCAAAACAGAAGTTTCTGTGTTAGAATTGCTTCATCAGAAGTCGTGAGTTGACAGCCTGAGACATGTTCATTCCTTCCCTGCCGTTGGTGCGGTCCCTCTGGGACCTCCTCCCTGGACCTATCTCCTGGTTCCTCCTAAGCACTGTTGGCCCTTCCAACCCTAGGTCTGTCTGACACCACAGAGGAGCATCTGCCTCTGTCCTGCATGTGCCTCAGCGAATGCCATGGCCTGGGAGTGCCCTGCCCAGCTGCTCTCTCCTGCAAAGCCAGACTTCATAGGGCAAGTGCAGGATGCCAAGCCCACAGCTGCCCGAGAAGGATGTCAGCCTGGCCTCCCAGTCTGCACTGAGCAGCTGCATCTGGTGAGTGTCCCAGGCCTTGCCTGTTTGAGGATCAGGCAGGGAACCTAGAAAGGGTCCTGAGGTGGTGGGTTTGTAGAGTCAACAGGAAGCCACTGAGTCAGCACCTCCCTGACTCGACTGAATCAGCTACCCTGAGGTGGGTGGGATCTCTGGAGCCTGTGAGCTGTAATGCCCAGAATGCCTACTGTGTGAATAAAGCTTTACTGGGGCACAGGCACTGCCGTCATGGCTCTCTTCACTGCAGTGGCAGGAATAAGTTGCTGAGGCATGTTTGCTCCCTGGTCCTTTATAGCAAAGGTTGGCCCACCCCCGTCTCAGATTTGTAGCGAGTGGGAAGCAGGAATGATAAGACCTGAGGCCCTCCCTCCCTAGCCACGACAATTGCCTATTACATCCTTCTCCTTAAACTCACCAGCAGACTCCACCCCAGGGCTGGGGCACAGGGAACACCCCATGTCTGCCTGCATCTTTAGGGTATCAGTAGATGAAAGGGACCCAGGAGCCATGTAAGGGCCCTTATCGCCATGGCCCAGCTGCCTTGCCTCAGCCCATCGCTGAGCCTGGATGCTCTGCGCCAAACCTTCATGTCAGCTCTTCCTCGGGATGCTGCTGTCTCTTCTTACCACCCGTCTTTCCCTCGGAACAAATATGACTCACCCAGGACCAGAGAGGAGTTTTCGCCGTTTGGCAAGGCTTGGCTTTGACCTGTTCTAACTCTAGCTTCTGGGGAAGAAAGTGGAACTCGTCATAAGTTGAGACCCAGTGAAATTGGGTCAAGCGCCTTAGGCAATGGGAGGGAAGATGGGCAGGTTGGCATTTCCCGCCTGGCGGCTGAGTAGAATTCTTGCTGGTCACCGCCCCCTGGTCCTGGTCTAAGCACTGGGCCTCTGGGGAGGCCGTGCTGCTGAGGAGAAGCCTGTGACTTGCCTTCTTCACCCCCAGATCCCTGAGCCAAGCAGAAGGCAACTGTCAACAGCCTGAAGGGCCGGCTGGCCAAGAGGCTCAGAGACCGCCAGCCCTGCTTCTAGCTCACCAGCAAGATGTGGACAGCCCTGGTGCTGGTTTGGATTTCTTCCGTGCCCTTGTCTAGAAGCCATATAGTGTCTGAGGAGCCATGTAAGTGAGAAAGCTGTGACCACCAGGAAGGCCCACAGGAGCCTGAGCCCAGAAGAAGGGCAGCTACTAATCCCTACCTTCTCAGCTGAGGGCCGGGCTGTCAGTCAGGGCTGGGGAGGAGGGAAGCAGGGGGGAACCCCAGTGAGACCTGCAGAGCTGCCCTTTCTTCAAGAGTTTATTTGTGGGTACACATCAGTACTGAGTGTACTGATCTGCCCTTTGGGCTCTGTGTCCCCAAGAATTCCTCCAGACACGTCTGTCCTTGTGTGGACAGGGCCTGAGGTTTGCTTTGTTTTCATTGGTTAATCACTTAATGTGAGCCTTCTGACCTGATGCTTTAGGGACTGGATCCAGTTACAAAGTTCTGAAGGTTCCACAGGCTCAAGCCTCAGGAGGGGCAGAGGAACCTTTGATTGAAGGTGTCTGGGCTCTGGGCAGCTGCTGTCACCTGTGGAGGGGAGAAGTTAGGGGACCCGACTCACATGTCACTTCTGTCAACACCCAGGGCTCTGGCTGGAGAATATGGTGCCAGCCCCCAACACAGGGGCTGGGAGCTAAGGGAACAGCACATGACCCCAACTGTGGTTGAAAGTATTCTAACTCTTTCTTCTCTTCTGACTTTCTTCTCTTCTGACTTTAGTCATGACCAAGATGTGGCCTAAAGCAGTAAAGCAAAGAATGCCTAGGGATGGTGGTTCAAAGACTGGTAATAAACTGACCGAAAGAACAGCCACAGTGCCACTGGCTCCTGTCACATCAACCCCAGGGACCTGGGCTGCCAGCCTGAACTCTACCAAAGTGACCCCAGAGATGGCAACACGCTGGACAGACAGGGACACCCCAACAACTAGGGAGAACACTACAGACAGTGTGACCTCCAGAACTCTTGCACCACCCACATCATCTGTGGGGCAGACTCTACCCATCACCACTGCTGGGCTTTCCTCTCTCAGCACACCACGTGCAGAAGTGCCAAGTACAAATGCCACAGTGGCAACGGTGGCCCCACATACCACCACTGTTGCTGCAGAAACCATACACACAAGTGGTCTCACAAAGACTCTGGGTCCTGCCAAAAGCACACCTATTAACACATCCACAGTGAACCCCATACCCACCTCAGGTGCCCAAACACAAGATGCTACCATCCAGGTGACAACAGAACAGCCAGTGCATAGCACAGCAGGTACATCAACTCCCAGTCCTTCAAATGCCACCCTGGAGCCCACCACCTCGGAGCCCACCACCACCCACTCTGTGGCTACCACCCTGGAGCCCACCACCACCCACTCTGTGGCTACCACCCTGGAGCCCACCACCACCCACTCTGTGGCTACCACCCTGGAGCCCACCACCACCCACTCTGTGGTTACCACCTCGGAGCCCACCACCACCCACTCTGTGGCTTCATTGTCCTCTACTGTAGTGACTACCACCCAGCTACAAACCAAGGAGCCAGCTGCCAGTGAAGGGCCAGTGCCTCCTCCTAGCCCGACCCCTGAAGTGGAAGCCACATCGCTCACCACACAGCCAGTCCCTGCATTACCTACCCGTGGGACAGGCGGGACACCCCTGACAACAGACCAGGTGGAGACCAAAGCCACAGCTGGTACTGCCTCTGCTGGACCAACACCCAGGAGCTCCAGGGACCCTAAGGTGCCAACCACAGACTTGTGTCAGCTCAGCACCCAAGGCCAGTACCTAGTGGTCACCACTGAGCCCCTCACCTCATCCTTGGTGAATAAAAAATTACTTGTGGTGGTGCTCGTTCTCGGGGTGACCCTCTTCATCGCAGTCCTGGTAATGTTTGCCCTGCAGGCCTATGAGAGCTACAAGAAGAAGGACTACACGCAGGTGGACTACCTGATCAATGGCATGTACGCCGACTCGGAGATGTGAGGGCCTGAGGAGGCCGGCCTCGTCCATGGCCTTCTGTTTTGCCTCAGACAAACCAAGTGCTTCCAGATCCTTCCGGTGCCATTTCAGAGCTGTGCCAGATGCTTAGACACATTTAATTGCTGTCAGATCAACTCCATGATCAGAAGAGAGCTGCCTTTTCATAGTTATTTTTTTAAATGATCACATATGCAAAAGTGGCTAGGGTCGAGGGGGGCTGGCCTTCTCTGCCCTCCATGTGTGAAATCTTGACCAGAATTAAAAGCAATTGACCGCTCTCTATCTAGCTTGTGTGAGTCTGTGTGGCTGGCCCAGTCACTCCTAGTGCAGCCTTTGTGATGCCTGAAGGGGGAGGGGCTTGCTTTTGTAGACATGTAATATGGCATGAGTCCCTGGAGGATTACTGTGTGTAGACCACTATCTAGGGCTCCCTCTGATGTCCAAGTGTTCAGCAGAGGCTCTAGCTAAGTTCTGACCAGTTGGCTACCTGTCTTCTTGGGAGTTGAGCCTCTTGGAGCCCAGCCTGGGTATGGTAGAATCAAATCCAACACAATCCACAGAAGAGCATTCTCCTGCAGGAACATTAGCCACCATGCTCAGCCATAGATGGGGAGAGTCTGTCCTAGGACAAGGGATGTTGAACTTCTTGTTCCCACTCAGAAGCCCAGAACCTTCTCAACAGATTTCTGGGTTCCAGGCCCTTGTCGTGAGAAGCAGTCATGACATTCTGCAGTGTTTGTCACAGTCCAGCCACCATCATATTCACCCCTGAAGATCAGCGTAATAGGAAGTTTCAGGCCTGGACCAGCCCTAAGATCCAGACCCACCCATAGCTGCTTAGTTCTGTGTAGCTCTAAGGTCAGAACCAGCAATCCCAAGTCCCAAAGAAATATACAGAAGCTTATATTAATGTCATGCAATTGGCCTATGGCTCAATCATATAACTTGCTAACTCTTAATTCTTAAACTAACCCATGATTAGCCAAGTGGCTTAGTACCTTTTCTCAGAACAGCATTATGGCCTTTCCTCTGGGTCTGCTGGTGTCTCTGACTCTTTTCCCAGAGTTTTCTTTTTTTTTTAAAAAAATAGTTACTTATTATGTATACAGTATACAGAAGAGAGCACCAGATCTTATTACAGATGGTTGTGAGCCACCATATGGTTGCTAGGAATTGAACCTAGGACCTCTGGAAGAACAGCCAGTGTTCTTAACCTCTGAGCCATCTCTCCAGCCCCTTCCCAGAGTTTTCTTAGTCTGGCAGCCCCACCCACACCTCCTGTATGCCTTCTGGCCAATCGATGCTTTATTAAACAAGTAGGAATGACAAATATTTACAATGTACCAGAATATAACCCCACAGCATTTCCCCTGGGTTTTTTGTTGTTTTGTTTTTATCAAGAACCCCAAACCTAATTTCTTTTGTATAGTTTTTCTTCACCATTATCTATAACAACTTGTAACCAATACTGTAAACAAAGACAAACATTCATAATCCATTTTTTGGGACTGTGGGTGCAGTTCTCTAGGCTACTTCTTTTTTTTTTTTTTTTAAAAAAAAAAAAACTATTTATTATTTACTTATTTATTTGCCTTGGTGTTTGCCTGGAACTGGAACTACAGACAGTTGTTAGCTGCCATGTGGGTGCTGGGAATCGAACCCAGGTCCTCTGGAAGAGCAGACGGTGCTCTTAACCTCTGAGCCATCTCTCCAGCCCCTCTAGGCTACTTCTTACTGAATGGGGATGCTGGTAATCTTATGGGGACCCAAAGAAAAATTTAGGATTATGGACAAGTCTTTAGTGGAGTAGTTTGTAAGACTAGGTCATCTCAGCCAGTCTCCTTGAAGTTGTTTTGGATATGGAGCTCAGAGGAAACTGCAACAGAAGTGCTCTGAAATGCTGGATCATTTGGGTCTTCTGTTTCCACTGGAGACTTTTCAGGGGTTCTTCCTCAATCAAGCCCCCTTTTTTTTTTAACATTTATTTATTATGTATACAACATTTTGCCTCCACTATGCCTGTGTGGAGAAGAGGGCACCAGATTTCATGATAGATGGTTGTGAGCCACCATGTGGTTGCTGGGAATTGAACTCAGGTCCTCTGGAAGAACAGTCAGTGCTCTTAACCTCTGAGCCATCTCTCTAGCCCAAACCTTATTTTCTTTAACTGGATGGAATTAATCTACAGCCTCTCATTTTCTGTGGAAATAAAAAGAAAACCTCTTCCCCAAAGTAGCATATCTTTTGATTTCAATTAAAGTCAACTCATTTACCAAATATATAGGTTGGATTAATCTAGCAGCATTTATAATCAAATGTCTTTAAATTTTTTTTAAGATTTATTTATTATGTATACAGTATACAGAAAAGGGTGCCAGATGTTATTATAGATGGTTGTGAGCCACCATGTGGTTGCTGGGAATTGAACTCAGGACCTCTGGAAGAACAGTCAGTGCTCTTAACCTCTGAGCCATCTCTCCAGCCCCTGTCTTTACTTCATTTGCAGTCAAAAACTGAAAAAGAAGACAATAACCTACAGTATCCAGACAGTCTTTTCTATCTTTAAGTGGCTTGTTATTTTTTCCGCTATTTTTAAGGACTTTGTTTATCTTTTCCCCTTTTTTTTTTCTCTCTCAAGCCCATGTATATTTTTAAACACTCTAAACCATTTAGAGGTGTTTTTTTTTTAATCTGTGTTTATTGCATATCTCATTATCTTTTTTTGTTTGTTTCTGACTACAACTTTAATCTGCTAAGGTGTGGCTAGGATTAAAGGCTTGGTTAGGGTGGCTGACTCCACCCAGCTCCTCGTCTGGCCTCTCACCCAATAGTAGGGACAAATATTTACAATGTACCAGAACATAACCCCACGGCAGATCAGCATTCCAGCCCCCATTTCAGGGACCACTGAGATTCAGTGGCATCTCATTCATCAAGGGTCAGAATGAGGATAAAGCCTACTTGTCTTCTTCTGGTTTGGATCTTGTTTTTTGGCTGAGCCATATGCCAGCCCTGACCCCTGGCCCAAGAGTGCCAGTCCTCTCTATAGGTACCCTGTTTAACAAGCGAATTCTTGGCCTTTCTCTACCCACATGCTCAATGTAGCAAGAACACTAGCCACTTGGCAGTCAGAGGGTTTTCAGCTGTGTTCTAGGTCAGGTCTATGGCTGCTGTTCCATCTAGGGCCAGCTATGGAAAGTTCTGGAGCTTGGCTTCATCTAGGAGGCAATGTCTGTTCATCCTGGCAGCATGGTGTCTCAGCTGGAGAAACAGGTGGTTGTGATTATGGCTAAGGCTGCTGTTTTTGGGGGTCATTGTTCCTCCTTCCCATGATGGCCCAGATTCTCGTCTCAGTTCTGCCTCAGACAACGGGGATGACAGGTGGCCTGTAGGGAGAGACAAAGTAAGTGGGCATGTTGGCCCACAGCCTTAATGCCAGCACGTGGGAGGCAAGGCAGGCTGATCTCAAGGCGTTTGAGGCCAGCCTAGTCTACAAGGACTGTTACACAGAGAAACCTGTCTTGAAAATCATAAATAGGGCTGGAGAGATGGCTCAGAGGTTAAGAGCACTGACTGTTCTTCCAGAGGACCTGAGTTCAATTCCCAGCATCCACATGGTGGCTCACAACCATCTATGATGATATCTGATGCCCTCTTCTGAATACAGTATACATAAAAAAATTAATAAATTTTAAAAAAGAAAATTATAAATAAGTAAAATAAAGAGGTCAAAGTAAACCTCTGGGCCATTTGCAGAACTGTACAGAGTGATGACAGGGATCTGGATTACCACACATCTCCTGTGGCTTCCAACCCGGCCTTATCTGGCTTTACAGTCAGGCCTGCCCTGCTTTCCCACCCACTTCCCTGAGTCAGACTGTACTGATAGCTGGCCCTATCTCCCTTGTAGCAGACACACCTCAGTACGTGTTCAATCATAGCCGTAGTCTCAGCCACTGCTGCGAAGGTGGTTGATTCCAGCCTCTCGTTTGGCTGATTCGCTGACCTGAGCTCCAGGCCGGTTCACAACCTTCTGTGTCTTGAGAAACTACCTGCTACTAAACAGCTCTGGGACCAATCTGGGCCTTTGAGCATTCTCTGCCTCTGTAGATGAGGGGCGGGCTCCCCCTCGTGGCTGATTTTTTTTTTTTTTTTTTAGACAGGGTTTCTCTATGTAGCCCTGCTTGTCCTGAAATCCACTCTCTAGATCAGACTAGCCTGCACTCTACACCCGCCTCTAGCTCCCAAATGCTGGGCTCAAAGGCATGCGCCACCACCCAGCCCCACTTCGGCCACGTTTGAAAGTTTATAAAGATAAGGGGAGGGCCCAGTCCTTTCGGGATGTGGGTCGAAGTGAGAATTTATGACAAGGAAACAAGCCACAGAAAAGCCTAGTTGCTTACCAAGGTCACCCACCAGGCAAGTGGCAGACCGAGATTCACGGATGGCTTACAGATCAGCGTGGTGCATTGAGGTGGCCGAGGAGAGGAGATTTCATCTTCAAGGCGACGCAAACACGCGCCCGCGAGGACATAGAGAGCACTTGAAGCTGGTGGCACTGTGAGAGGTCCTGGTCACCGTGGCGGACAGCCCTGGTGCCCCCTGGCGGCCCACCCGCAGCTGTGCCCACCTACAGTCAAGCTGCCTCTGACCCTGAAAGGCACCCTGGATGTTCACACCGCAATATTCATTTTCGCGGGTGTTTCTAGGCCTGGAGGGGCTCATCCTCAGTTGGGGCCAGCTTGTACTTGAAGGAATGACGTCATATGTCCCCGAAACTCCTCCCTATATCTCTCAGGCATCCTCGAGTTAGTTCTGGGAGCCTGCAACATGGTGACCCTGCTTTTCTGCCCCCTATTACGCCAGCTTTGGGGGTCATTAGGAGCAAGGCGCACGAAGCATCGTTATATCACCACTCTGCTAACAGCTCTTGTCTCTGAGTGCTTGCTTTGTGGCCTGCTCAGATAGCCCCCTGCTGCTATCTATCCCTTATCTCAGAGGACTGTCTTCCTATCCCCCACCCCCACCTCCGGCTCATCCTCCACTTAGCAGCCAGGGGGATATTTTTAAAACAGAACTCAGATCTTAATGCTCAGTTTCCTAGGCTGGCCTCCCACTGGGACTGGAGGATTGGTGTGGGGGGCAGTGGGAAGAGCAAACACTTGAATTAGAAATGCTTGCGGCCAGAGGGAGGTGTTGAGAGGTCGGGGAAATGGGGGATCCAGGCAGTGACCTTCCCGCCTTGAACCTTCAAGGATGGCACAAGGCTGTGAATTCGGGAATCAAAGCCAGGACTAGTGACCAGAGCAAGGTGAGAGAACTGTCCTTGGGGATTTAAGCAAAGAAGTAAGATCCTTAGGTTTAGATTTTAGACAGACACTTAATTTTACTTCTGTGTTGACCGTGACATTGCCGTGGCCAGCCACAATGGCTCAGTGTGTAAGGGGCTTCTTCTCAAGCCTGAACAACCGAGTTTGATCCCCACAATCCATATTGTCCCCTGACTGCCATATAAGCACACATACACACACTCACACTAAGTAAATAGATAAATGAAATATAATTATTTAAAAAAGATTAAAGAGAAATGGAGACACAACCTGAGACATCCACTCCCCAAAGATAGGGGAAGGGCGGGTTCCAGTTCCTTATGTGTGGATGGAAATTTCCATGATGAAAGTAAGAAGAAGGGAAGGGAGGGGAAGGAAGGGTGTAGCCCTGACTTCAAGCTCCCAAATATAAGATCCTTCTGGCTGCCCCAGGGCGGAGCTATGGGAAGAGTTGGGTCATCCCAGGAGCCAGGACTTGGACCAAGATCCCTTTCAGTCCCCAGAGAGAAGCCGGGGGACTTGGAGACTGGAGAGTGAGCCCAGAGACATTTACCATTTCTACTTTCTGTAGGGGAAAGTCATCACCCTGGCCCTGAAACCAGAGTCAGTGAAAGAAACCCACCCTGGCTCTGAAACCATAGTCAGTGAAAGAAACCCACCCTGGCTCTGAAACCATAGTCAGTGAAAGAAACCCACCCTGGCTCTGAAACCACAGTCAGTGAAAGAAACATACCCTGGCTCTGGTGGAGCCAGTGAAAGAAACACACTTTGGCCCTGAAACTAAAAACCAAATCAGAGTAAAAAGAAAAGGAAAAGATCTGACCAATCCCCACCCTGGAAGTCTCTCCAGAAAGCTCCGCCCCCTAAGAAGCCTAGATAAGTCCTGAGCCCACAGCCCTTTCCCTGCTGTCTTCTCCCACCCTGGGCTGAGGCAGCCTTTCTCCTGGGCCCTTCCCTCCCAATAATTTCTTGAATGAGGTTTGGGTGAAGATCTTACACCAGAGCAACAGAAGCGGCCACAGCAGAGCCTGGACAGAGATCAGCTGAATGAGCGAAGCTGTAACACTCTTGCTGCCAGGGGACCTTCCCTGGCTGGGCAGAGTTGTTACATCCCCTGAACAGAGAGTAGCCAGCAGGGAAGGCGAAGCAAAGCCTTAACCTGCCACTGTAGCAAGTTTGCCTGGGAGGCCCTCCCTGCCTGGAGCAGAGCTGTTAACACTGGGAAGCCTTTCCCTGAAGCAGGGCTATGGCTCCCGAATGCCTGAATACTTTTCTGTTCGAGCTGCAGCAATCAGTACCCAGGATCTCTTTCCATGTAGGCTGCATTGAGCTGCACAAATACCCACATTGTCTGCATAGAGGTATGTGTACTTCACACATGCTTGCTTGATGCCAATGGAGGTCGGAAGAGGGTGCTGGATCCCCCTAGAAATGGGGTTACAAACAGTTGTGAGCTGCTGTGTGCTCTATAAGAACAGAAATGCTTTTAACCACTGAGCCATCTCTCTAGCCCTGTTTTATTTGGGGGTTGTTTTTATGAAAACTGTGTAAGCCCAGGGTAGCACTGAAATTTTTTTCTTTCCTTTCTTTTGTTTGCTTTTGAGACAGGATCTTATATCACTCTGACCGACCTGGAACTTCAGGCTGGCCTTGAACTCACAAAGATCTGCCTGCCTCTGCTTCCCAAGTGCTGGAACTGAAGTCATGTGCTACTATGCCCAACTGGCTTTGAACTTTTGATCCTTCTTCCTCAGTCTCCTGAGGGCCAGAATTGATACCAGTTAATCTCCTCTAGGGGAGGAGCATAGGGCCTGAAGTCTAGGCTCCCAGATACCGGGCTCTTAGCTGAACTCTAAGAAACAAGGTTACCCAGTTGAATCTGGGGACTGGGGGGCGGGGTGAGGGGATTTGGCTGGCAACAGTGATGCACATCAAGGGATTGCAGGGAAAATGCCCTGCCTGTGAGGTAATCAGCACAGGCACTTTGAAGGCAGCGGCAGTAATGAACAACATACCCATCATTCCCATGTATAGTGGCAAAGCACTGTTAAAAGACTGAATGGCTCTATTCAGTGATTTGATAAAAAGCCCCCGACGCTGGAGGCTGGAGAGACAGCCCTGCACTTAAGAGCTGCTCTTTCGGTTTTATTCTCCCAGCACCCACATGGCAGGTCACAGCCATCTGTAACTACAGTTCCAGGGATGTGATGTCCTCTTCTGGCCTCCACAGGCACTGCACACATAAGATACACAGATGTCAACATTTATACATGCTGGGGGTAGCAGTGCAATGCAATGTTAGACAGGCAAGTAGATTTCTCTGAGTTTCTATGTAGCCTGATCTATAGAGCTAGTTCCACAATAGCCAGGGCTACACAGAGAAACCCTGTCCAGAAAAACAAAAACAAACAAACAAAAAGCTAGGGGACAATGACATGAGTGATTCAGTTCTTTTACCCAGGGTCCTAGGGACTGGACTCAGATCTTCATTTTTAGCAGCAAGAATCTTTACCCACTGAGCCCTCTCGCCGGCTCAGAAAATTTATTCAAGTGCTAAAGAGAAAAGAAAAATCTCAAGCCTCTTCTTCAGAGGAGAGATACATGCAGGCTAGGTCTGTGCTGAGTCTGCAGTTCCTGAACAATGAAGCATAGAGTGCCCAGCTTCCAATGCCCTGAGATTCCCTTGGCCAAGGCAGCCCTACCCAAATACTGCAAGATACAAGTTAATAATGCAAACACACAAAAGAAACGCCTTAAATACTAGTTAGAAATCTTGGGGCTGAGAGATGGTTTAGTGATTAAGAGACCGGCTGCTCTTGGAGAACCAGGATTTTGTCCTAGCACCTGTATGCTCCATGTGACCATTTGAATCTCCAATTCTATGGGATCTACCGCCATCTTCTGACCTCTGTAGGTACTGCATAAACATGATGCACATACATGCATACAGAAAAAAACATACAAAATAAAACTAAAAAAAAAAAAAAATGTTGAATCAAGGGGCTGGAGAGACGGTTCAGTGGTTAAGAACACTGGCTGCTCTTCCAAAGGACCTGGGTTCAATTCCCAGCACCCACATGGCAACTCACAACTGTCTAACTCCACCCAGTTCTAGGGGATCCCAACACTCATAGCAAAACACCAATGCACATTAAATAAAGTTAAATTTAAAAAAATGTTTTTAAATGTTGAATCAAAACAAATTTGAACAATCCAGAATGAGAAAAATACTAAACTCCCTATCAGTCTGTCTGACCTCTTCCTTTTGCCTCATTCTTAAACAGGACCAGTTAGGACATTATGGTCCTTCAGAAGGCTGTGAGTGAGGGGATGGACCAGTGAGGGGTTCTAGAACCCAAATATATTTGGAAAGTGTCCAGGCCTCTCTCTTTATGACTCAGAATGTGACCATTATTTTAGATATTCCAGGTTTTAATTTTTATATAAATTCTAATTTTAAATGAAATTAATTTAAATTAAAAAAATATGTGTGTCTTTATATCTCTGTCTGTGTATGCCATGTCTATGCAGCTGCCCTTAGAGGTCAGAAGAGAGTGTTGGATCCCCTGAAGCTGGAGTCACAGGTAGTTGTGAACTGCCTAATGTGAGTGCTGGGGACCAAATTCAGGTCCTCCGCAAGTACAAGACATGTTCTGAAATGACAGACCCTTACTTTACGCTTTACGTCTATTCATGTATTTATATGTGTGTACATTGCAATGTGCATACCACAGCATCCTTATGGCGATCAGAGAACACTTTATAGGAGCCAGATCTCTCCTCTCACTATGTGGGTTCCAGGAATTGAACTTAAGCCATCAAATTTACAAGTAGGTGCCTTTAAGGCATCCATTAAGCATCCATCAGCCCCTCCATGTAAATTTTAGAATGAGCTTGTCAATTTTTCTTACATTAGATTATGTTGAATTTATAAATAAACTTGTTTTTTGTTTGTTTTTGAGACAAGGTTTTACTGCAGCCTGGCTAGCCTGGAACTCACTGTGTAGATCAGGTTGGCCTTGAACTCACAGAGATCCACCTGCCTCTGCCCCCGAAGTGCTAGGACAAAGGTTTGTGCCATTGCACCTGACTCTCAGGTCTCCTTTTATCTAGATATCCATGGTCACATACTGTAGAATGAGGTTTCTGGCCTGGATTAGCCCCATAATTCAGAACTGCCCGCCACTGCCTATCTGGACCAGCAATCCCAAAGTCCCAAAGAAACACACAGATGCTTATATTAATTTCATGCTGTTTGATCTATGGCTTAGGCATATTACTAGCTAGCTCTTGCATCTTATTTCAACCCATTTCCATTAATCTGTCCTGCCAAGTGGCCCATGGCTCACCTATATTACCTTACATGGTGATTCCTGGGCAGCTGGACCTTTCTTACTCTGCCCTCCTTCCCTTATCTATGCCTTAATTTCTCCACCTACTACTAAGCATAGACCAAAACAGTCCTTTATTCACAGCACAAAGACATCCCACATCAACATACCCCTAGGGCAGAACCAGTAATATTGTTGCAAGTTCAAGACCAGTGTGAGCTATGTAGTGATTTAAAAACTAGCCTGGGTTACATAGTTTGATTCTGTCTCAAAACAAGACACACAAAAAGGCAGGGATAGAGTGGGGAGGGAGGCCTGAGCCCTTCAGGCCATGAACTTCCCTGTTGCTGCTTGACAAACCTGTCCAGAATTCCAAGACTGAGTTCTTTAGTCACTGGAAGGTCCTTCTTCATTATTTTTTAAAATTATTTTAATATGTAGATATATGCATAACTAGATTAATGTTTTGCACGTGTCTGTACCATGTGCATGCCTGTTAGATCCTCTGAATCTGGGGTTACAAATAGTTGCAAGCCACCATGTAGGTGCTGAGACTCCAACCCAGGTCCTCTGGAAGAGCAGCCAGCACTCTTAATTGCTGACTCATCCATCTCAGCTCCCCTTTCTATCTTTGTTTTTGTTTTTAGAGAGACAGGGTTTTTCTTTGTATCCTTGGCTGTCCTGGAACTTGCTCTGTAGACTGGCCTGGCATCAAACTCACAGCGATCCATCTGCCTCTGCCTCCAGAGTGCTGGGATTAAAGGCATGTGCTATCACTGTTCAGCCAAGCTCCCTTTTGTAGTGATATATATTTAATAAAATTAATCTGGAATATCAGAGTTAACCACAGAACCATGCCAGGTCAGGGAGGGATGACCCACACCTTTAATCCTAGCTGACGAGAAGGATATATAAGACCTTTTAGGAACCCAGCAGAAGCAACGGACATAAGTGACCAGGAGCGAGGCTCAGGAAGTTGCAAGACAGCTGGGTGAGAATTGACTGCGGTGCTTTCTTTCTCTGATATTTCAGCCTTCCCCCATATTTTGCTGTGAGTCTCATTTAATACAAACCAAATTCGTGCAGCTACATTTTTCAGCTTTCCCAGAGATATTCCCTTCCTTCTCGGCTGGGGACTCAGGCATTTCCTTAGAGGATTCCTGAAGACAGGCCTGAGGAGTTGACTGTGTGGTTGTGGTTTTTTCTGATATTCTAGCTTTTCCTCAGTATCTGGCTCTGGGTTTTCATTATATGCTAACTAGAGTTCATGCAATATTTGGAACTCAACTTTTGGGGCATGAATTCAAATCCACTTGTTGGCTGGAGCTACACGTGGTTGGAGTAACTATTGGCTGGCTGAGTTTTCTGTTAGGAGTTAGCCTCAAGCCTTAGGCGGAGCCTGCCACATGTGTTTCTTCTCCATGTTCATCTGGGTAAGTTTTTCAGACAGCCTTCCTCTCTTGGTGGGTGGTGTTTTTTTTCTTTTTGGATCTCCTCCTTGGGCTGCTGCCACACTAGGTAGCTGCCCCATTTCACAGTCATCTGAATGGTCATTGACAACAAGTTTTGTGAGTAAATTGGAATTTTTTAAAAAGGGGAATTAGTTTAAGGCAAAGACAATTTTCCCCACATTAAAAACAGGGAAGAGTAGCATGATGGAAAGTGGTTGGTCTTACTTTGATATTACTGTAGATGATTTGAAATTGGAACCAGTAAAAATAAATAATGTAGATGGGATTATCATTATAATGTCTATCATAAATATTATTTGTTTGATTATTTCTGTTTTACCATTTAAAAAGTCAGTTAATGTGAGTGCCAAGATGAAAGTCTTAGAAAAGCCCATTAAAAGAGAACACAGTGATATGCAGACCCAGACAGAGGGATTTAAAGTACCAATCTCAACATTGTCTTATAAAATTACAGAGAAAGAGCATAAGGCTTTCAAACAGCCAACATTAGTATATTCAGTAACTTTAAAGGAATTGCAAAATGATAAAAATTGTTTAGGAGTTAGTTGGGCTCCAGTACAAATGTTAGATTTAAGGAGATTCAAGGAAGTAATCCTCACTTATGGCATGCACTCACCATTTGTAAAAAAAATAAAAATGTTAAATTCTTGGTCAGCCAGTAATCAAGTTATCCCTAAAGACTGGTCAGATATGGTTATTGCTGTTTTGGAGGCCAGGCCACTTTTACAGGAAGGAGGCTAAAACAATAGAACAAAGAAGCAGTGATAGAGGCATAGAAATCTCCCAAGACCAACTTCTTGGGGAGGGAGATTATACTGATATAGAAAGGCAATTGTTATATGATAATCACAACCTGGATTGAATGCATGAGATAGAATTGAAGAAATAGGAAAGAAAATAGAATCTTCTACAAAAGTCATTCAAGGCCAGAAGAAAGCTTTACAGTTTCGGTTTGTTTTGTTTTGCAAAGACTGACTACAGTAAACAGAATGGTACCAGATTCAGAAGCTAAGTAAATAATAATTGAATCTTTGACTTTTGAAAATGCTAACTCACAGTGTAAAAGGATAATTAGGCTGTTAAAGGCAAGGTAGCAAGGTCAGCACCCTTGGAGAATTGGATTCATGACAATTAATTTAGAATATTATAACTGTGATGATAACTGGGTAAAAGAGAGTATTTCTAGAGGTTTAAGAAAAGATCAAAATATCAAATATTATAGATGTGAAAGGCAAGGTCACATAAAAAAGAGATTGTAAACAAGGTGTTCACAGAAATAATGTCTTTTCTAGAAATAACCTCAACAGAAGGCACTGGACCAATGAGTGCAGGTCAACAAGGAACAGGTAAGGTAACACTTTTGCCTTTGGGAAATGCTCTGAGGGGCTTTCACAGTCCCCTCCCCATTGAATCCAGTTCAGTCTTATCCTGTTATCATGGAGGGAACACTTTCCCAGAGCAATTAAAGAACCTAAAGCCTATTCTAAAAAAGCACACTGCTCTGGAAAATAGAACAGCTATAGAAAAGAAAACAAAAAAGTTCAGGAAAAAACAAAAAGCAAACATTTTAGCAAACTTCTATAAATGAACAAAAGCCAAAGTTAAAAATACAAATAAATGATATTGTTGTTGAAGGTTTGGTAGACACAGGGGAAGATGTAACAATAATTTCATAAGAAACTTGGCATCCAAAGTGGCCTCTTCAAGAGGTAAGTGTTCAATTTTGGGGAATTGTGACATTATCCCAGGTAAAACAGAGTTCTATATGGCTTGAATGTATAAGACCAGAAGATCAGAGAAGAAAATTAAAGCCATATGTGGCTAACATTGCTATGAATTTATGAGGATGAGACTTATTGCAATTATGGTATACTCAGATTAACATTCCTCCAATAACAGAAATGAACCATAAAACTAACATATGTTTCTGGGAAAAAAATATTAGAAGTTATGAGAAACAATCATAAGCCATCCAGGTTGTACAAAAACAAGTCACAACAGCTGCTGATTTTTCAAAGGCACCCAGTGCTACCTTTAAAATGGTTAATGGATAAGCCTATATGGGTTCAGCAGTGGCCTTTAACAAAAAAGAAATTTCAGGCTTTAGAATAGCTGGTACAGGAGCAGTTAAATACTCAGCATATTGAAGAATCAACCAGCCCTTGGAATTTTTCTGTATTTGTTATGAAAAAGAAATCTGGAAAATGAAGAATGAAAACATCTAAGATCAATAAACAAGGTGATTCAGCCAATAGGCTCTCTACAATATGAAATTCCTTTGCCTTCTCTATTACCTAAAGAATGGTCTAATATACTTATTGATGTAAAAGACTGTTTATTCATTATACCTGTACAAGAACAGGACAAAGGCAAATTTGCCTTTACATTGAGCACTTATGGTCATTCTTGACCTATAAAGAGATATCAGGGTTCTTCCAAGGGAATGTTAAATAGTCTACTCCATGCCAATATTTTGTACAATAGCGATTAGAAATGATATGTAAACAATTCCCAGAATCTATCATTTACCAATACATAGATAATATCTTGTTGGCTGACTCAAAAACATTAGAAAAATATGTTTAAATAAATGAAAAAAAATTGCCTACTTGAGAATTGCAAATTGCTCCTGAAAAAATAAAAAGAGGAGATTCCATTAATTATTTAAGATATAAAATAGGTCAACAAAATTTAGACTCCAAAAGGTACAAATTGGGAGAGATAGATTATGAACTCTTTTTTAAAAATTACTTTTATTTTTATTATTTTATGTGAATTGGTGTTTTGACTGCATGTATAACTGTGTAAAGGTGTCAGATCTTGGAATTACGGACAGTGTTTAGCTGCCATTTGGATCCTAGGAATTGCTCTTAACCACTGAGCCATCTCTCCAGCCTAGATTACAGACACTTAATGATTTCCAAATGTTACTAGGAAATATTTTCAATTTATGGATAACTATTGGGATTAAAATCATTAACTGAGTAATTTGTTCAAAACTTTAGACAATGACAAGGATTTAGATAGTCTAAGAGAACTATCAGCTGAAGCTGAGAAAGAATTGCTTTGGTAGAAAAGAAATTACAAAATATACATGTTGATTGTGTGGATTCAAACCTTAATTGCATTCTGGTTATTTGACCCTCTAACCATTCTCCTTCAGGAATTTTAATGCAAAGGGAAAATATTACATTAGAATGGATATTTCTACCACATAATCAAATAAAAATGTTTCTGATTTGATTTTTAAAGAAAAATTAATGAAGAAATTAATCAATTTTGAGTAGAAAATTAACCTTGGCAAAGAGCTTTCAGTAATTTTTTGGGAAAGATTAACAACAGATATAACCAAAGCAAAATAATTCAATTTATAAAGGGAACTAACTGGATTCTTCCTCATGTTGTTGTATGGATACACCAATTTCTGGAACCCCTACATTTGGAAAAGGCAGGTTACAAATCAGAAATCGTAAGTAAAGTGACTCAAAGCCCTTATAATTCTGTTTAAATGTCAAAATTATATACTATCATGATGGTATTAATGAACTTTACAGAAATTATTAACATAATTACTGACTCTCAGTATGCAGAAAGAGTTGTTTTACACATTGAAACTGCTAACTTTATTTTTGATGAGTCAGAATTAACTTCATTGTTTATTCTGTTACAAGAAATAATCAGGAATAAAGATCATGCCTTCTATATAACACACATCTGATCACATACGAGTCTGCTAGGTCCTTTAGCATAAGGTAATGATGAAATTGATAAATTATTAATAGGAAATATACTAGAGGCTTCAGAATTTTATTTAAAAAATTGCATCAAAAGCAAAGGTTTAAAAAAATAATTCTCCATCACTTGGCAACAAGCCAAAGAAATTGTAAAAAGATGTTCCACCTGTTCCTTCTATAACCAAACTCCATTACCAGCAGCAAGTAATCCTAAAGGTATACATAGAAATAAAATTTGGCAGATGGATGTGTTTCTTTTTTTTTAAACTTTATTTATTTATTTGCCTTGGTGTTTGCCTGGAACTGGAACTACAGACAGTTGTGAGCTGCCATGTGGGTGCTGGAAATCGAACCCAGGTCCTCTGGAAGAGCAGATGGTGCTTTTAACCACTGAGCCATCTCTCCAGCCCCTGGATGTGTTTCATTTTTACAGAATTTAGAAAATTAAAATATGTACACTATACAATAGATATGTTTTCAGAATTTCAATGGACAATTGCTTTGAGTTCAGAAAAGGTTGATTCTATAATCACACATTTGCTAGAAATTATGGCCATCATGGGAATACTTGTACAAATTAAGACTGGCAATGCTTCAGCATATGTCTCTAATAAAATTAAACATTTTTTTGCTTTTTATAATATAAAGCATTTTACAGGTATACCACACAATTCTAAAGGATAAACAGTTATAAAGAGATCAAGTCAAACTAAAGAATATGCTAAATAAACAGAAAGGAGTAACAAAGACCCCTAGAAATAGACTACATAATGCTTTATTAACTTTGAATTTTCTCATTGCTAATGAGAAAGGAACAACAGCTGCTGAAAGGCACTGGACTATAGAAAAAAATGACAGCTAAATCAGCTCGTTTACCTCGAAGATGTGCTGACCTCAGAATGAAAACCAGGATATGTGCTACATTGGGGAAGGAGTTTCATTTTTGTTTCCTCAGGTGAAGAAAAGCTATGGATACTATCAAAATTAATAAAGACTCGATTTGAACCAGAGAAACTTCTTCTTTTTTTTTTTTTTTTTTTTTTTTTTTTTTTTTTT